>QVOA01007134.1:0-39289 GCA_014825685.1 Pseudomyrmex cubaensis | reverse complement strand
ATCATTGTTAAACAGCTCTTATCAGTGATTTTATTACTTAAAATAAGTAATATTTTGGCTTTACTAGTAATACATTTCTGTAAGGGAATTGGGAGATTATCGATAAAATTATCTCCGCATGAGTAAGTTTCACTATTTAAAGCGACAATTACTTATATAGACGATAAAATAATCAAAAAAATAGAGAATTCGGGACAAAGACAAGAAATAATTGATTCATCAATAAACAACTTGCACACGTGCGCATATAAATTCCGCAAATTCCACGATTCACACTGTAACGTGAGATAAAATCTCAGTCAAGTCGGGATCGAACGGGTTTCGCAACGCAGAAGCAGCCGCCGCCGCCAGGCTGCTGCAGGACAAACACACACACGCGGGACAGGTCGAAAGCCGCGCGCGTTTAATTCGCCCCGCTGCTACTTCCACGGGCACCTGTCGTCTCCGACCGTCGGGAGGGCCGTGGAGTAAGAGAGAGATTCGCGGCCATAACGGCTTGTTGCCATTAATCACGATCGTCGGATGCATCGCGCGCCGTCTCTCGTCGTCATCCGCGGTGGTTTCTCGCCGTTGACGAGGCGACTCTCCGGCGGTTCTTGCCGGCGCGCTCACCGTCATCCATCATCGCGCTGGCGACAGCCGCGTATCAAAAGCCGCCCCGTTTTCGACTCTCTGCGCGCATAAACATGTAGAGAGAAGAGAGCATGGTCTCTCTCTCGGCCGGTGTCGAAGTCCGCGCGAAGTCACTCAAGACAAAACACGAGCCGCCGGTCGTTTTAGATCTGCGGTTCTCAAATTAAATCGTTTCTCTTTTTCTAGCCAGCGAACTGATCTCTTTCACTTTTTTATATCATTTTTGTATAATATTTCAAAGCACTTTTATTGCGATCGATGTTCGCATTGTATCACACGTCAATTACTTAACAGCGAGAGTTAAAAATTGCAATCATAAGACTGCGAATATTTCCGCAGTCTGACAATAAAAGAGAGAAAGAAAAAGAGGCTTCCCTCTCTCAGGCTTGGGCACCACTGCGGTGGGACGTATGGCAACAGGACGGCCATTAAGAAAATAGATCAAGTTCTCGGCCAAGCCATCCGAATTGAGTTTCCCCTTGCGCGAAGCTGAATCATTTCAGCGCGGCGGAAACCCTTTGATCAGATGATGAATCTTGACTCTCACGTCGATGTTTTTCGCGAAGACGATGGTCACAACCGTTGCAAATTAGACGGGATAAGATTTTTTTTTTTGGAAGCCAAATTGCGTTCTCCGACACTTTTTCCTCGAATATTGGTCTTCTTCGAAATCCGCGTGCAACTAGTTGACCTTCCTTTTATTTGCGGTTTAATTTAAAGACGACGAAAAAAACGCAATCGATCGGTTACGACGGATTACGGAACATCAACAGATCGGAATGCGGAATGTTCGCGCTGGGTATTTCTCTTTTTACGAGACCAGGAAATTAGGAACCATTTCCAGAGCAATTTCCTGCCCTGTAGTGCGCATGATGCCCTTTCATTCTCGCACGACGAAAGGGCCATCGATACTAATCTAGCCGCGCACTTCATGGTGGTGCGCGCAGAAAAAGCAGATGCAACATGCAGCTTCTTCTCCGATCAGTCGATAAGCGCGTCGTGTTGAAGTTTAAGAGGCGACGCTTTGTCAAGTTGAAAATCACACTTCTATTCGTCCTTATAGATTTTTTTTCAGAATCGAAAGAATCAGGTTTCGTAGTTTTTTTTTAAATTGATAACAGACTGATAACAAACTGATAAAAATTGACACAAATTGTTACTCGTAGAAATAAGAATTTAACGTTGAATAAATTTCCATCTGTTTCACGTAGCTTAGAATAAAAAGGGCGTCGTGGGCGGCTGAATTCTGATCCGCGTATTATAGTTACACCCTTCTATTGAAGAAGCTCGGATCGTATCAGGACTCCTCCTCGAAGAAAGAGAGAGAGAGAGTTAGCTCTTGAGAACTCTAAAGAATATACCTCGCACGGGAGGTCCTTCATTTGTTAGATCTCTGAAGTGCATATCGCGCTTCGGCAATTTGAAGAGTTCAAAAAAATAAGTGAAATACTGGCTCTTTCTCATAAATTACATTTAGCACACAAACAATACTCATAAATTCGCAAATAATATAAACGGTAATATAATATAAATTTATTCTTTTATTTTTTTTAAATTAAGTTAATATAACGCGCACGCATTTTGTTTTAAAATTCATTCCTTTTCGATTGACAATATCACAGAGGCCAAAATTATGTTTCTGAGTATCGCTTCATTAGAAACATACCACATTTGTTTAAGAATCACTCGCGCAGTTTTATTACTGTTAACATCCGACGTGTTGGCGAGTGGGTTTCCGTACGAGAATAGTTTCCGAGAGCGACTTGTGCGTACGAACCGCGCAAGCGGTTTGCGACGGAAACTACAACTGATGAATCACGTTTGAGCTTAATAAGCCAAAGAGAATTGAACAATTGCGCCAATCTGCTCGCGGATTTTTATTGCAAAGTCGATTTCAAAAATTTCACACAAGTTTGTAACAAAACTTGCTAAAAATGTTGCGATAATATTTAAAAAAAAACCAACAAAATTTTAACGCATAAATGTGTATAAATAGATATTTCTACGAGGACTTTCTTCAGAGAAGTAAAGAGCGGACAGAGGCGGACGTTGCAATCGGTCGGAAATCGTGGGTGGAAAAAGTGATCGGTGATTTTCTACAGCAAAGATCGGTATGCGTTTATATCGCAACGCGGGTATAGTTTCTATCGTTTAATTTCAAGCGCGGCGTTTTGATCCCTTCATTATGTAAATCTTGCGATGTAAATAACACACGCGTACGAAGAAGCGCTGCAGTTTCTTTATCATCCAGCTCATCGATCGTTAATTGACACGATTTACGAGCAGCAATGGTCTCGTTAATTTCTCTCTCGACTCGCTTGCAACACCGGCGAGATTATAGAATCATATACGTATGTACGTATATACCGCGGTCCTCGCCCACCCTCTTTCTCATATTTCTCGTATGAATCACACACGGACGACGAGAGGCAGGATTGATTTTCGCTGCGACGCGTGTCTTCATCGAACACGACCAGCCGCGACAGACTATCACGATGAATTCCGGTGCACGTGTATGTCGCACAGTCGAACTTTCGATTGCATCAAATTTACAAAACAATTAGTTAATTATTAGAAAAAATATTTAAAGAATGTAGAGGTTTAAAAAATGGCAAGCTCGAATTTGTTCTATTTGTTATAGATTTTGAAATCACGTATGAAGGTGTTTAATTAACAATACTGTCAATTTTGAAGTTGAAGTTATTCAATTCTTTCTTTCCGCGCCCAACTTGCCTTTGCAAAAGGGACTCAAAGGCAATTCGAAGCGTGAAACAAATCCCTGCGCGTTGCGCGCGTCCCGTCCCGTCCTGCTTGCCTCTCCTTTGTCTCAGGGAATTCAATGGCTTCGCCATTTCGCATCCCGAGCAGCTGATAGCGAAGCCAACGACGTAGCTTTCCCACAGTTGCCGCGGCAACTCGTTCCCGCCTTCTTCTCCGTTCGTTCCGTGCGACGAGCAAATGTTCGATCGCTCGGAAAATAACGGACACTTATACACTTCAACGTCGTCGTTCGTTTCCCGAACGGAACTTTTTTTTCCAGCAGGCGGAACGCGGGCGGAAAACCGCGACGTTACGACGTTTAACTTGAACACGAGTCGTAAGAATCAATTTTGATGGCACTCGAGAGAGATGAAGAAAAAAAGAACCACTCTTGCCACCACAGGTAACCCTCGTATAACGCGGTACTTGAACAACACGGTTTCGATACCTAACGCGGTTTACAAATTGTAGTAAAATGAATGGTTTAACCCTCCGTTTTTTCAACATGCGAGCCTCGTGTAAACGCGATTTATAAAACGCGGCATTTCCGTGGAAACGTAATATCCGCGTTACACGAGAGGGTTAATTGTATATTTCGAAAACAATTTCATCCAAATCAAGTTCGTGTAATTACAAACGAAGTAGAATGACGTCACGTTCTCGCGCGTTGTAATGTATTCTCGAAACGTTAAAGAGAGGCTATGAAAAGCCCAAGTTAAATACGCTCTCGCTCTTATCTCATCATAGTATCGCGTATCGTCTCTCAAGACACGAATAGGCATCCTCAAGGAATGTGAAACAGAATTGAATAATTCAGCAAACACTGGGGGGAGATTTGAAGGGGAAAACGATCCACGTGGGGAGGACGTGAGTGCGTGAGTCTCAGACGCATTCATCTTCGAGAGCTTATGTCGATGTAGCGATGTGGCGCGCACGCAGGCTCCGACCGTGTTTCGGACCCGATCCCCCGAAACACACACCCCGAAAGAGCATCAAACTTTAATGCATTTTCGGGAGCCTGATCAGGGGAAGGAGCGCGGACCCCTACGACCCTCGCGCGCGGCAATCGATAGAAACCTGCTTGTTCAGGGGATGACGTGACATTTCGATCTCTCTCTCTCTCTCTCTCTCTTTTAGCGGCGCCAGAAGAATCTCCGTTTATTTATTTCTTTCTACAACCACGATCTGCTTTCTGTTTGACTATTCGATTCGAGCACTCGAGCAGTCGAATGGAGCTCAAAACAAATACTAGGATATCATTAGTGACGTGTTATTGTGTGTTGTATTTTTCTTGTAACGTTGTGTTGTCGATCACACTTCACTCGAATTTCGTCAATAAATCGAGAACATTCGAGAATTTTCGAGTAGAATTTCGTCCCGTAAAATCTCCGTTTCAAGGAGCTACTCTATGCACGTAATAGTTTTGAAAATACATATTTGAGAAAATAATATTTTGGAAAGTCATTTTGGATACTTTAAATCTCGAAGACTGTTCGATTTGAGAATCTATTTTATTTCAATGCACTTTTATTTCGCTCAAGGGGGCACTCTGATAGTTTCGAATACCTCGGCGCGTACGTGCACTTTACGAAATTGGGTTGCGCATAGTTGATCCTTGTGAGGAACTTACGCAATGTAATGTGCGTTTCTGCGGAACTTGCGTTTCGCAAGTGGGCCACGCACGCGTCTCTATGCTCGAGCGCTCATGGCCACGTGTGTGCCAGGAGAGTCACTCCCATTATGGTAGCCGTCGTCCGATTGGGGTCGTATCGCACGCGTAATTGCGTCTCTTCACGTGTGTCACTCCTCGTTGACGCGTGAAGGTTTCGCAACCGCGATCTCTCGAGGGATCGATCAGTCACGATTTATTTCCTTCTGCGTGTTCGATTATTTTTTTATTTTTTTTTTTATCTCTTATCCATCTATCGGACTAGAACAAGCAGAACGTTACGATGGAACGTGAGGATGTAACACACTTCTGTGTAGCCGCAAATTCACCATAACTCTTTATACCGTTCACGCAAAATATAAAAAGCCCGGACCGTTTATGCTAAGTGCGCGCTGAAAACCACGACACACATCCTATACGTATATATTCTTCTTTTTATCTTTTTTTCTATCGGCATTTACTCCCTTGGGTGGCACGCGCGTTGCCTTATTATGTCTCATCTGCGCGGCGAGGCCAGAAGGATTGAATGGCCGCGGCAGATGTTTGATTTTCTTTTCTTACCTTTGACCTGTTTACGATACATACGCGCGTGTTTATTGCCGAAAATGTATTCGAACACTTCGGCAATAGGAAACAGAAAAAATTTTATTCGAAGACATAGTAAAAGAAAATTGAAGAGTTAATTGAGCGTTCTCTCACACACACACACACACAATTTATTAACATGTGGAAGTTAATAAGATTCCTCGGGTCATCTTGAGTTCGTACCTAAAAAATACTTTTTTGTTTCAACGTAAGTAGAGGGGGGAGGAGCGCAAAATAGGCGTCTATCTTCTCGCTGCTGACGTCATCGTTCGCAAGACGACCGAGCGGGTATCTCGAGGAGTCTCTCGAAATAGAACTAATTTGAATGCTGAAAAAACACCACAAATGTCGTATATCCCCTCGAATTACACATTTTTCGTCTTATTTTTTTCGAAACAAACCTCACTCGCGAACGGAACTGAGAAAGAAGAGCATTTTGTTTTTTTACTGTTAACTTCCTCAAACGCTAATGCGTTCTAAGTGCGCCTCACGCTCACGTGAGTTCGTTGCGCTTCCGCCTGGCCATTTCCTCGTAACAATTCTGCGAACCTCCTCTGCGAGTTTTGAAGTCGGTTAATCTCTCGTCCCGACGAAACGGGCGAAGTTTTGGACGTACGTGCGAAATCTCTTTTCTGCGCACAGTTACATTTTCGTTCGGCCGCTTTATGCACGCGTGTGCAAAAGTCCCGGCGGCGAAAGTCAGCGGAGAAAGAAACGAGCCCCGCATAAAGAATCCGCTGCAGACTCTCCCGGGTTGTGTGCGCGGCACAGACGTGGGCCAGTTTTCTCGTGAGAAGAAAGGAAAGAGGGACCGGGCGATATATATATGCAAAATGAAAGAGAGAAAGAAAGAAGAAGTGGTCCCTTCCCTCTTTCCCCGACACACTCCTGTTCTACGGCGACAATGAACGTGTGCCGACGTGCACGGAAATCAAGAACGCCATTCGCGAAAACGAACATCTGCCACGTGCGTGCGGGGAGCGCACTTCCGATTTTCGGGTTCTCGCATTCCTCGGGTTTTGCGACAGAAAGTCGTTTAATGTTGTACGTGCGATAATATCTGAGCGACACTTGCAAGCGTCGAAATTACGGCGCTCGTATCTGGTCGCCATATTATTTTTCTGTTTTCTCCGCGTATTGGGGGGAGGAAAAAAATTGTTTTTCCGAAAAATTTCCCCGATCAAATCGGGGAGAGAATTGAAATATTTTTCTTCCTATGGAAATACTAACAACAATAAGATAGCGATGTGATTTTGAGATCTTGTAAAAACGAATATTTCGAAAAATCGAAGAAGAGAAAAGAACGCGCACGTATTATTCTTGGTCGTAGAGGTCGATATACATACAAATATAAATATAAGCGTGCACGAAGGAGAAGGTTAGCGTTAGGGTCTCGGTAAGTTCGGCACGAGCTATATCGCGAGACTGGTTTTTCATGGTTTGCGATTCTGGACAATACGCAAAGTATTTCGCATGCAAGTGTGGTACGTGCGCGATATGTGTCGTGAACGTTAAAAGCTCGTGCCGTCGTCCTCACGATATAAATGTCCTTCCGTGAATACAGCGAGTTTCATTCAGTTCGGTCTCGTTTCACGTGTAGTACCACATCGCATTGTCATCGCGACGTGCAAATGTGCAATAACAGTAGCCTTTTTTTGCGCAAGAGAAATATAATCAGAAGTACTTTTTTTTTCATCTAACGCAGCCTTATGTCACTTTAAGAGAGTGTTCGGTTGGTAAACTTAAAGTAGTCGTTTCAAACTTTTGTCGCGATGTTTCCATTACGAGAGACATCACGATAAATTTTTTAATTATTATAGTTGCGCGAGCTTTGTATTTTACTGCCGAAGACAATTGCCGTGTGTGTTGCCATTATTATAAAAAAAATTTATATTGTAATTTTACTTACTTAGTTTTTTCGTGTTACATCTTTATCGCGGAAAAGATCGAATGCACGAGATGTCGCAAACCGGAAACATGAAAAGTGTACGCAGCGTGTGTGACAATATGAGAGAAAGGAAGTAAATCCTTCATTATCTCGGCGCATTTCTCGGAACGTTCTTACGCAGTACATACAACGTTGATTACGTTTGAAGCACGCGATAGGCTTTGCCTGAGTAAGGTGATTCCACGGTGAAACCTTAATAACTACGCGGGACCCCCAACAAACCAAAAACCGTGACCCGTAACCGGATAGATATTATAATAAATGATAGCTTTAACTAGGGTTCGAACCACGAAAGGTCTTCCTTTCCACGCTCAGATTGCGGAACAGAAAGACGTCGGAACGTAGTTTACCAGAGGGAGGGACATTACGCAAATATTTATGCATATGTTTATAGAAAACATGATAATCTTTATTATTAATTAATATTTCTTGGTTTACGTCAATGGTTCGTCTCGCATAATATTTTATATATCAATGTGTGTAAATGAAATGATGATCATATATCTGATGTAATTGTGATTTTATCGTATTGTCTTAGAACTATTATTGATTATTATTATATTTAATTAGAGAGAGAGAGAAGATTATTTATATACTACATATATATGTTGAAATGAGAAAACAGTATTTTCTTACGACCCTTCATATACTGCGGATAATCACGAATTAAATAACAATACTGTCGCCTTATATCTTCGTCATTTCGATGACGCGAAATCAATGGACATTATTATCGGCGCAAAAAAATCGTCACAGTTACGTTTCACGCGTTTGCACGTGGACATTATGAGTCGTGGCAGGCATAAATTATGGGATTTATTAAGTTTCCGGAACGTGTCCGTTACCCGACATTATTGTGGACGACGATGTCTCGGTAATGACAGTAAATGGTCTTCTAAACACTATAGTCGACAGCAACGGAATTCATTCTCGACGAAAGCGTCGAAGAAGACGAAGACGAAGAATAAAGACGGGAGAGACGGGCACCACAAAAATATCTGGCATTAATATAGAGGGAATCCTGTTATACGTTCTCTAAAATTTCTGTTGTCATTGTTCTCTAGCGAATTTAAAAATTGTCAGTAATCGGCGGCAAATTGTCCGGAACTTTAATGGGGTCTTCGCGATTGAACATCGAGGATCTTCCAAAAAGATCGCTCGGCAATTACGCGAAGTGCCTATCCGAGACCCGTTGGGGAGGGAAGATGACACACGCTTGGCTTAGAACTTTTGTTCGAGAATTCCGACGAAATACGGACGCGAGATAACGACGCGTCTCGCACGCGATCACAAGGAGAAGAAGAGTTCGACCGCAAGAATAAAGTTTCCAGATGTCGTCGCGTTCCCGAAGGATATACACAGCAAACTGTAATTTGCGATCCATCTCGTGACGACATAAGCAGAGTCTCTTCCTCTCTCTCTCTTCGGTAATAACCGAGCATCCTCCAAAAATCCATTTCTACGAAACGTGCGTTATACTCACGTCCGACGAGTTATTCCGGACCCCTTCCCCGACACGTCGTCGTCGGCAAGGAATTTCGACAGCTTTTCTTTTTACCGCCGGAAGTACCGTCTTTCCGAAAAAGAAACTAATTGCTAATAACATGTACGTCTAATTCGTACTAAAAAAAAAAATTCGCGGTATTGTCAAACGAAACGCAGAATTTTTGTGGTCGGAATTTTTTAAATCCAATATTCAACATTATAATAATTTCGTCGGCGACGACATTAAAGCGACCGCTAGTAGTATTCTTAGCTCCTCTCAGGTCGATCTCTCTCTCTCTCTTCTACAAGTTTCCGTAGTTGAAAAGACATCCGGTGCGCGCGCTTACCTACCTACCCGACGCGACGACGGGACAAAACGCCGACTGTATTTCGCATCGACGCGACGATCGTCATCATTCCCGCCCCGAATTTCAAGGCTTCACTTTTGTGAAGCCGCGCTCTAGCCGCATTCTAAATGTAAAGAAATGTGGCCGCGCCGCCGCCGGGCTGCACGGGGCTGCAACGCTCTCAGGCATTCGCGGATTATGAGAAGCTTCCGGCCCGACTCTCTCCTTCGCCTCGCTCATTCCGTCGCTCATTGTTGCACTGCCACGCCGAGTGTGACGACCTGACAACCTCGATCCGGCCGCTTAGCATGCGCCTCGATTACGTTGTCGGACGTGAAGCTGCACGTCGAGAAGAAGGAGGACGCGTCACGTTAAACCCCTCCGCGCGCGGTGCTTCGCTTCTTCTTTTTCCCGGTGCTGCTGATGAGATGACTAATCGCGCGAACGACGAGCGCATCAGGTGTTTGCAACTAGTTTGTCGAGGAAATTGACTCACGTTACTGACATCTCACGCGCGATTAACGTGACAATGATTGCATATCTCGGCGGCGCGAGACATGTGTATCGAGATCTTACGGACATTTTTTTTTAATTTTAAAATACCCCGACACGCGTATTTTTCTTTTTCAATCTGAGAAATCATCGTTTCACGTTAACTCTCCGGTTAAGTGACAAGTCTCGTCGACTTATACGTTCCGATTGATTAAATCATTCTCTTTTTTATTTTTATCGCGCGGAAGATTGAGATTACGCGAAGCCGGAAGCTTTTTATTATTGTAATAATTTTCCTTATTACTGATAACTATCTTCAATGCAATTTCTTTTACCGCTTACCTACGTACCACTCATTAAACGCGTACGTGGTAAGAAAGCGTTTCTCTCTTTCTATCCGCGTTCGGTAATTAGAATTATCCGCGAATTATTAGAGCTGTCCGAATATTTCAAGCGTGGAGCGAATTTTAATTCTCTCTTTCTCTCTCTCTCTGTTTCTCTTTTGTAAAGTGCAATTTTTTTTATATCGATGTGAGATAATATTTCTTCCTCCCCCTTATTTGTCGAGATAAAGTTTTGAGTCGTAACTCGCTTTCATAAAGAGCCAAATTTCCTGGTTTTTAAGCAACCGTTTCGGAGAAAATTTATGACGAGCTAATAAGGCTCACACGCGGTATCAGGAGAGAATTGTAAATCTGTCAATTATTTTCTTCTGCAGTGGTGGGGAGGAGGAAGAAGACGGCGGTACACCGTCACGGCGGTGCATAAGAGACTTTTCCGTCGTTGTTTTGCGTCTTTCTCTCGCTTTTCCGGATCGATTGATCTATGCAGATTTTCGAAACGAAGGAAGAAAGTCTCGTTGCAAGAGCCACAGTCAAGACAATGACGCGTCTCGCTTTCGACATCTTCACCCTCGTCACGTCATTCTATTCTTCAACCATCTTAGAAAAGGAAACCAGTTCACACGCGTTGTTCCAGTTGTGCGAATGCCAATTCGGACATCTATAACATTCGCGCTGAAAAATCAACACACTTTCGCAATTCCTACGATTGTGCAATCGGCATTTCGGCGTGTGGTCTTCAATGGGAGTGTAAAGAAAGGATCGGTCGTTTTTTCTGTGTGACAAACGTCTGCGAAGCATCTTACGTGTCACGTCGCCTTTTTTTTCTCGTTTTTTTTCCCTTTGACGAAAATACTTCTTATGACACGTACATACGAGGCGCGCGCGCGCCTCTCCACACACACACACACACACACACACACAAAACTCCTTCGAATGTTCGGTCTTCCACTTTCTCGTTACGTGCTCTATTGAAACGTTCTATTCGTTCATACGTGAATGATGACTCATAGGAAGGAAAAATTCAGCGACAGGTTATTCACTAACGGAGTAAGAATAGAAACTTGGCTTTACCTATACTTAGCTGGCGTAGCAGATACCAGTAGTAGTCTCAGTAATTGCATAATTACGCGCAATAACATCTCGTAATTACGCTAAACTTGTGGAATATGAATGTTTCTCTAGAAAAGCGCTTTTGCGTGCAATTCGATTTGTCTTGCGAAAAGATCGTGTTTTCAAATTAGTACATATTAAGGAAGTAGATCAAAAGCGCACGCGATAATTGTTTAATATCAAAAGAAAACGCGATTTAATAATCGATTTAACGTAATCAAGTATTTAATATTTATTTTGTTTCCTCATCTAAAAATACTTTTTTTTTTATAAATAATTTCTCACCCTCTTCCGCGCGTGGGCATTGTACGCGCGTAAATTGCACCGCGCGACAATTTCGTGTCACGTTCGACTTCTTCTTCGTTCCAGTTGGCTGACGAATTTCCTCGCGCACCTCCTGACGAGAGCGTCATATGCGACACGGATATTTTCTTGCAGGATCTCGCGTATTTCGGTTGCGTCCTCCTTCCTGGCCGCAATGGCTTCGCGAAGCATTCTTCTCGCAGACACAGTAAGTAATCGAAGACGCATATGGCGCGCGCGCGTAACCTCTGAAAACGTGTATATAATTCTAGATTGCCGCTCTCTGGTATTTCTGACCGCTTTGTAATGACGTTTTAACGAGCACTCTCGCAGAATTAAATCCGACAGACAGGTTATACGCGCAGGTGTGTGGATCTTTCTGCGAGATGATATAAAAAGACAGAAGCGAGTTTGTCTTTGAAAACAGACAGGACTGCTACTACTTCGTCTTGTCGGAGCGATATTTCGAAAAGTTTTAGGAGCTTCGAGAGCGGAACGATCCGCGTCCTTGCGACGGCGCGAAAAAAAAAAAAGGTCGAACGGTCGCAATAATTCTCGACATGAAAGCAGAATGGACGCTGGCTTTTCTCAACCTTTTCGCTGTTCGGCGAACCCTTCATCACGTCTCCCGCGTTTTATATTTAGACGATATATCTCTCTCTTATCCCGGACGCGCGTATTTTTGGGATCCTTTATGGGAGGCGCGAAGGTAAATGTGACTGATAAAAAAAAATAGAAGCCGGTAGTTGTTTGCGCGTTATTCTTTGTTAAAATTAATTAGAGGAATGAAAATAATCTCATGTTCGC
This sequence comes from Pseudomyrmex cubaensis, assembly GCA_014825685.1. Classification (NCBI taxonomy): domain Eukaryota; kingdom Metazoa; phylum Arthropoda; class Insecta; order Hymenoptera; family Formicidae; genus Pseudomyrmex; species Pseudomyrmex cubaensis. Next base: position 26,806 of record QVOA01007134.1, on the reverse strand, counting down.
TCGTGAGGTTCGTGGCTCTTTTCATTAATTGGCAAGAATAGTTGGCAGTAGCTTAATTAAACAAAACATGTTTATTATTATTACAAGACTGTTCTTTGTGAGATCAATTCACAACTAATCTAAAAACTTAATTCGTAAGATACTTGTTACATACGCAGGCGGAAGTTGTCTTTAAAACAAATTGGCGCCCGAAACCTACTGTTGTTAGCTCCCATCTAATTGGCAATTAGACGTCACTCGCGTAAGAAATCGTGGCAATTTATGAAAACGATCGACCGCGATCGTCATTGTTGCCTCCGAGCGCAGATTTCACGCGCAGAAATCGTTCGCACGCCCGAGGCCTTCGTCGTAATAGAAAATTGGTTTGCTTTGAAAAAGGCGCGGCGAGTGAACATCGCTCGCCGCGTTCGCAATTGTTTCCGCACACTTGCTCCAGAAATTCTGGATCTAGATCAGAAGTTAGGATCTTGACCAACTGAATAGGCATCACGTGGAAACACCGTGACTTTGAACTTGATCGTGGTGTCACACGACAATCACGCGCGAAACAACATCCTTCCGGCGTTGTATTTGCAAATACAACGCGAAATTGCGCGAGCGATTCTCGTATCACGCGGTGATCTGAATTTTACCTCGAGTCCGCGGAAATGTCAACGCAAACGCTTGATAAGCGCCATGAGAAAAAGTAGACGAGTCACCAACGCGCGCCTCGAAACAAGGTGTCTTGAAAATGCGCGTTCCCGCGACGGGGAACACAGAGAATGGCGTGGCGAAATGTACGCGGAGAAATCGATAGTCACGAACGCGCAGGACGTCCGGTGCGCGCGATAATATCGATACGTAATTTTTTTCTGCAACCGCGGGATACTCGCTAACGAGAACTCGCACGCGATATGTACTAACGAGGAAAAAGGAAAGCGTATTTCGCGCGCAAATTTATTCCGGCGTGGAAGAAGCACCACGCCGCGCGAGTAGATTTCTTATCTGAGAGTAGTAGATTTCCAGCCTTGCGCCGCATCTCGTCTCGCTGCACACACAGCAACCGCGCATATCTCTGCCCTCTTGTCGGGACGGTCGCACCTGTGTCATACACCGTCTGAGAAATCCGCTCGGAAGAGAGTTCGCGATTACCGCCGTTTGTTGTAACGCGCAGACATCACGAACCAAATCGTCTCGAGATACGTCTCCATTCGCGTTAATCTCTTTAAATGCAGCAAGATAAAAGAGCGGAAAGAAAGAGTTAAAATGTTCGGAAAAATTAACATTTAAAGGATAATTTTTTAATTAATAAAGTTTGAGAGGGGATCCTCAGTTAGCAGGATGACATGCAAAATTGATAAATCCGTTGATATTATGAACAAACGTTTCGACTGTTTATTTCAGTCCTCTTCAGTGTTCTGAAATCTAACCATCACTATCTTCAACTCGACGAGTTCTGTTTATCTTGTGTTGCGTGTTGTCAAGACATTTTTGAATTATCGTCTTGACGAAAATGTCATAAGCTTGATAATTTTTTAATTAAATTGAATTTAATTTAAAAAAGTTTTTTAATTTGTTTGTGTTAATTTACAATCTCGCTTCAGCGACACAACCGACCAAGACGCGTATCCTTTTTCTTGGTTTGCAAACGTTCGACTCTTACACTCTTCTAATGTTCGATTTTTGACATTCGTGCGCTCGCGTCCGTCGAGAAACGCGAGCGCTGTACAACGTGTATTACAAGCGTCTACATTTCTACGTGCGTGTATAACTTCCTGTGGTTACGCATGCTCGAAGTCAGGTATTTATAGTGGCGGCGGCGGCTTCTGCCGCCTGTGTGTGCGCGCGCGAAGACCGGAAACGGGTCGATTATATTTAGAGAAAGACCGATCGTGGAATAATAATTCCGCTTGTGTGTTGTGAGCCGCCGCCCGATTGCGAAATGAATGCGATTCTCTTCTTCAAGCGATCCTTTTCATTCACGACACGTGCCACTGATGGACGCATTAATATGATGATGATTACATCGTTGTATAAGTACACGATCATTTGGCAAGGATCTCGTGCGCGCGGTTTTTTAGCTTCTAAAATATTCCATCGGCGTTCCAACACGCGGAATGTAGAAATTTAATTTTTTTCGCGGCAAAAGTAACGCAGAAGAGAAAAACTCAATATGGCGGAATTAATGAACGTTTTCGAGAAATTGAAAAAAGAAAACTTAGATCAGCAACTCCGCTTGCGGCGTCGTAAGAAGCGCGTTAAAAAGCAAAGAAGTGCGTCTGTAGCCGTCGGAATAATATTGACAGACAAATTGGCAAGGAACATCTGTGCGCGCAAAGTCGGCAGTCAACCAGATCGTTTTTACGCAATATCGTCTGTTGAGACGATTTCTCGTTACCTTAGCTCGTAAAATCACGTCCAACCAGTCAATGCACCTTCTCATCAGGCGGGCCCGTAATGAGCGCAGGTATATACGACGCAGGATGATGAGCGGGGAAAATAGAAGAGGAATCGGAGGGAGAAGGCACGCGGAGAGAGAGAGAGAGAGAGAAGGGAGAGAAAAGTAGGAAAAGGAAGGAAGAGACGGATGGGAAGGAACGTGCACGCGTGTACGCGCGCGCGCACGCTCTTTAATTGACTCGGAGATATGCACCCCATCCATAATGCATCCGGAGCTTCTAAACGACCCTAATCGCGCTGAAGAATGCCAAGGTGAGGCCTCCAGCTGCTCTCAAGGTCTTCGCGCATGACTGTTTCTCCACTGGGAACTGTATCGCGTTTGTACGTGCCTTCTTCCTTGATGATAGCGGCGCGAAGAGATCTCGCAGCCGATGCATAATGCGTTTTTGCGGACTCGTTGCAGCGCCGATATCGGGAGTTGCATCCGAGAGAATCGCTCACGCGAAACGATCGCACGTCTTCCACTCTTCTTCCCCCTTCTCCCCCTTCTCGTTCTCTCTCTCTCTGTTGTCTCAAGTTTCTTAACTCCGGACGAGATGATGCGCGATTTCTGCTCCGACATGAGAAGCTGCGAAGGAAAACGAGTTCGAAAGAAATTTGCGTGAACGATTCGACAGTTTTGGCAGTTTTTTGATCGTAAAGAAAATAACACGCGAATTTTTTGTTTTATTATTATTCTTACGACAGATTGAATTATACGATTGATTAAAAAAAAAAAAAAGAAAATCTGTGGATGAGAGAAGAATATCGTGAAAGATATCTCGTGCAATTATACTTTTGTTTTACGCCGCCGTGGATTCTGTGTAAAGATCGTCGATGAGTCGTTCTCGAGTATCCCTTTTTCTTCCCATTTCGCTTCCCAAGTTGATCATGGTCTTTTAGGTTGACCGACTTCCGGCGAGGCTTCTTCGTCCGGCTGAAAGGCTCGCGGGAAGATTTTTGTGGTGCGGCTCGTTCTCTCTCTCTCTCTCTCTCTATCTTTCCCTTTGACGGTACGTCCGCGATGTCCCACACTGTCATCTGAAATTTAAACTTTATTGTCCGACGTCGGAAGCGTCTCATCCTCGTCTTTCTGCTTTGTACCGGCCGAAGCAATTGTGAGAAATCGATTCTTCCTGTCACGCTTCCGTTTTTCTTTTTTTACTTTGTTGCGCAAGAGTACAGCTTTTATCTAATGTGTGTCGATAATGTTTCGCGATAAGATTTCTCTACGTCGACAAATGTTTACAACACATGTTTCACAATTTTTTCATTCTTATGATATTGGCTCAACAAGAAAAAATTAACGCTCTAACATATTTGCGCGACTTGCCGCGATACAAATCGTGATCCGGAATGCAACAAAAATCAGTCTCGATTTCCCCCAGGAGTCCAGTCGGATAATCGTCAGGAGAGGGGTTCGATCAGCCCGATCGGTTCGTGGAAACGCAAACCGTCTTAATACCTGTGCTTTGTCCCGCGGAAGCTCTTAATTCTGGATCCCGTCAGAGGCGATCGGTAATTACAAGGAAGGCACCGGGTAGGTGGAGACGGGGAAAAAGTTGTGTAAAGAGGGAATCAGGCATCTGCCAACGGTTGCCTCGTATTAACGATGATGAGCCATCCGGGAGGAGAAACCGGCAGGCCATCCAGGACGGCAATTCAGGAGAATTTTTAACCTTCCTATCGAGGAGGCTTTTTGCAAATTGCGTTTGCTCGTACACGCTTACAACAATTAGTACATCGTGACGTGCAATTAGAACGTACAGATTTTATTTGTATTCATTAACATAGTGACACGAAAATTGCCCTTTAAATTATATTCTACAGCTTCTCCCTCTATTGCTTCTTTTTCCCAATTACATTCGTTTAATTGTAAGAGTGTTGCTGCTTAAGTATAGAAAGACGTTTTGACGTTGTCGAGAATCGCATTTTACACGAGAACAAAATAAAAACTGTAGAATTTTATCGTCTCTACTCTCTTATTTTCTTCATTATCTTTTTATTTTCTTTATTTGACGGAGTATTTCTTTTGAGAACTCGGAACTTTATTACTAATTAATAAAGCAAAATATACGGGTGGTAGATAAAATCTATTGTTGAAGAAATCATCTACTTTTTTTCTACGTATATATTACGGCTTATTAAGGAGATAATTATCAAAAAACGAACGATAAACGAGCTTCTTTCGGTGGACGCCGGTAAACATGTTGGTTTCTTCGGACCATATGGCGTGCAAAGCCCGACTCGATCTTCTAGCTAGAGGAAGACGAAACCTGATGAGGTTCGCCGCCGAGAGATCGGGAAAGGTCACTTTTTGCAAGCTCACCGACCTCGAAAAACGCGGCTTCGCAAACGACGATGAAGGGGGACGTAGCTGGACCACCGGATGTGGATCGCGGCGCGATCCTCTTGATACAGAGGGAGAGAAAGAGAGAGAGAGGACGACTTATCGCACGTCTCAAAAAAATTCTTAACGGCCGGGCGATGTTTTGCGATACAGTTCAGTGAGTCTTCAAATAGGAACAACGTGGTTAAAGGCAGCAACGCGGGAAAGGAACGCGTTTATTCGCCACTGTAATGGGAATTTTTCTCAATTATGTTTTTTTTTTTTAGCGCGTCGAGATAGCATTTGATTGCGGATTTGATTTCAAAATTGCAACGGTAAATTTATATTTGATATGTAATAAAAATTTAAATACATATCGAGATGAATCTAACAATTTCATTTTTTTTACTATATATATATACTTTTAGATTATATTTTATCTTTTGATCGAATAATCAAACTTTCTAAATGTCCTTCCAACGATAAAAGTAAGATACTTTATTTCGATATTTCTTTTTTGAAGTAATTAATTTTTCTAATTATCACTCGCAACACAATCGTTGAAAAGGAAATTACCGTCGGTTTTTTGCGCGAATTTTTAGCGTTCGGTTGATATAATTAGCAAGTTATTCCGTCAGATCCGCAACGAATTGCACATCTCGCGTAACAGGATTTCTTTCGCGCACGGCGGATACTCAGTCATTGATCAGAACGAAACAATAGGTTCATTCTTTTCCGCGCGTTGCCTCAGTTTTCACCTCGTAGATCGTCTTCAGAAAGCGTAGAGCCGCGCTCGCCACGCCTCGCTGCCGTGCTTTTAATTTTCTGTAATAGTTACTCAATAAAACAAGAACGAATGTCTTCAATTACACTACGGTTGTTTATTAATTTGTTTTCATTGTCGATATTACTCAATCGAATCGCGCGCGTTTTAATTTCAATATATGCAAATAAAGATTTTTGTAACAAATAAAAATAAAAACCGAAACTACAACATCAGATAAGAATATGTTTCTCTAATTCAAGCCACTTGTTTCACTTGAAACGCTCATCAAAATCTCATAAAGCGAAACTCGTACTTGTAAATTATATGCGTATACGTTGCTACGCTAGTAAATCTCGAATTTACGGTATCACGGTAATTATGAAATCAAGTCAAGTATTGCACGCTCTTCCGCGGATTTTCTTTTTTTACAACAAGAATATGTTTCTCACCGGCCGGAAACGAGAGAGTCGTTCGATCCTTCGCGCACGTCGCGTCGATGACGAAACAAAATCGTCACGCATCAACCTGACTAATATAATGACGTGGCAGAAAGGATTATTTGTAGGAGATTCGATCAACTTTTTCATTAATGGATTTGTTGCTTTTTCGAAGCGTGTGTGTCTTATTAAATTGATTAACATTATTATTCCTGTGAAACATTTGTGCATTGTAGAAAATTATAAATAATTGTTGTTTTTCAAAGAAATAATACAAGAACAAACTGTGTGAGAAAAATTAAGATATGTATCTCGCAAGAGGAAATAAAAATCTGCAGCTCGTGCAAGAGATAAATTTAAGAGATCGACAATTAAATAATAGGATCGACAATAGGATCGACAATTAAATACTAATAAGATGTGTATGTAATAAATTAAAATACCGTGTCATTTCGTCACCGAATTCTTCTCCATACGAGAGAGATCTTCGACCGCTCGGAATTCGCACATGGGCAACAGGAAACAAGAGGCGATCGGGGAAAAAGACCAGAACAAATCGGCACAATTAAACGGCGCAATTGCGCGCAATCTCCTCCTCGAGAAATTCCCGGTGCGTTATCATACGTCTCTCCCGGCTCGGCGTTGATTGTCGATGAGCGTGTAAAAAACTTGATGAGGGGAGGCAAGACGAAGGGAGGCGGAGGGGAAGCAATTACAAAGAAAACAGCGTGATCGCGGCCGGAACAAGATCTCGGATTGTTAATGGCTCTCTTCCGCCTCCCGTAGGCTCGCGCGAGTAGGTGAGGAATGGCGGCGAGCGCGAGGCAGAAACCGAAGTTTGCTCGCGGCGCGCGTGGAAGAAACCTTTTTCTCTCTTTCACCCTTTCGTTCGTACTTTTTTTTTTTACAATACCACACGGGAGCTTACGCCTTCGCTCTTAAAAGAGCTCTTCGATCTGATGTCTGGATAAGATGACGACGAGACTCGCTTTCGCGGAAACACGGTGTAAAAACGGCCGCGCGGCTCCTCTGAACCTCTCCCGACTCGGTGTTTGCAATCGCGGTCCTATCTAGCATCGCGCTCTTCTGGCTTTCATGCAATTTTCACATTGTGCCGTTGATGTTTTTCGCAAGACGAATTAAATCCCGGATTAAAAGGAAATGTCGTTTTCTTTTTTTTTTTTAAGCGAAACATTTTTAGCTTCGGATTTGCGAGCGGAAAAAAATTCCTGCTTAGGAAAAATAGAATTTCTTTTTTTTTTTCGTAATTTTTTCTTCTGAGAACGAGAGAGGGAAGAGCTCGTGCGCATCAGAGGTCTTTAAACTCGGTGACGCGACGCGATCCGTCTTTTCCGTGAGGAAAGAAAGCGAGATAAGCGAGATTACGTTTCCCATGGCTCGATAAATAGAGAACGAGAAAGGCGAGGCACCGCCGCCGTCGTCGCCACCGGAAACGCTCGTTTTCCAGCGAAGCTAGCAAATATCTGAGCGAGTCGCGCGCGCGATCTGTGGATGTACATATACGCAAAAGTCGGCGCGTTCTCTCGGGGGCCCGAGTCAGGTCGGCGCTCCCTTAAGTAAGGGCGCTGAGATATAGCGTGACGAAGGCGTTCTCCGGTGCGTAATCGACCCGCGTGTGGTTTTAAGCAGATAATAGCGCCATTACGACTTTGTTACACTGTTTACGCATTTGTGCTTACCTCAAGAGAGCGGCGAAGAAAGAGGATTGGTGAGGGGAGGGAAGAGCGCGCGCGCGAATCTCTCGTGAGAATTCTCACCGTAATTTTCCTGTTACTACTCGCGTTTGCAACCGTGTTCTCGACGTAGTCTGTGCTCCGGTACTGGTCTCGAGTCGCGTGTCACGTGTGTCTCGCGGGATTTCCTATGTAATCTCGGCAGAGAAGAAAGTAATTTTGACAGAGAAAATAAATTGCAATTTTATATTTTATAATTGTAATATATTATAATTGTATAAATTTAAATATTTACATTACAATTGTTATATATTATAATTTATTTGGTTACATAATTGATTTTTATATTATGTTAAATGGAGCTTATGATAAAGTATACATTATATATTTAAAAACTTGATTAGTTATGCAATTAAAATCTAAAAATCTAAATTGTACAATTGAACATTCGCCGACTAGCTGTCTTGAGAAACAATAATTATACAATGACTTAAAAAGATTGTTAGCGCGAATCGAAAGGATGATTTTTTTTCGCATTGCATCGACGAACGTCCGGTGTACGCGCGTCAGTGCATTCATTTGTCATTCATCGACGAGAATCGAACGCGATGAATAAGAAATAATTTATTTAACAACTACGAGCCATGCGCAGCGCATCCAGCTGCGCATGGCGTAGCCATTATCGTATCCAAGGACTCGTTTATACATCGCAGAAGAGGTAGCAGCCTCTGCGTGTCGTTCTGGTCACGCAAGGCGAAACGATACGACGACAACGACGACAAAGTGAATGAGCCTTGGACGATCCGCGAGCGCAGAAGAAGAGATTTATGATTCAGGTTGCTCAAAACCGCGCGGCCGCACAAGTCGATATCAAGAGAAATTTTCAAGGTTAAATGTTATTAATAAAATATTTCGGAAAAATGTTTTACATGAGAAAGATTTCGGATAAAAAATTTACACGAGAAATATGTAGCAAAAAAATGTCAAGAAAACGTCGCTCTAATAGAAAACAATTCACATACGTATCTATTATTTATTGCGAAAAATTCTTGAGCGTGGGAAAAATGAAAAAATGTGAAAATGTTAGCAAAAAACATCATAAATACGATTTTTTATCAACAACGTTCGGAGACGCGAACGTCCTGCGTCCACGCGAATCTGTGTTAACACACGGAGTGTGCTTGTTGTTGTCACACAATTCATTTGGATTTCGATACGCAGTCCGTGCATGCAATCGATTAATCGAGCAACAAATCTCTTCGTTCCTCTCTCGTTCGCTCCAACTCTCGATTTAGTTTCGCTTGTATGTCGCAGTTTATGTTCGGAGTTATGCCTCTCTATCAGTCCGGTATCGGTTTACTCGGGCCGGCTTTCCACCAGGCGTGTGACGTCGACGCAAAAAGAATCCTTTTGTACAGCGCGGATCACACGTACAGAATGTTTCAAAAAACTTCAACAGAATCGAGATAAAAAACGCGCGAAAAAAGAACAAATTAATTACGTAATCCGCAAAACGTATCAAATTAAATGAGATTATTAATTGCCCCCAAAAAATATATTTTTTTTTCAGAGAAATCAATTTCGAGATGTTTTGTATCTCTGTACACACATGCACCTACATAACTCTTTATCTCGCGGCGAGGCTCCGATATTCCGGTCTCATCAGGCGGCTCAGGTGACCAACACGAGAGGCTGGTAGATCTCTTTAGCATTCCTTCTCAACGATAACCGCAAGTCGAGATGACACACGCAAATGCGAGGGGGTCCTCCCCTCCGGGACGACTCCGATTATTCATACCATCTTCTTCTTCTCTTTCCTCCTCTTTTTCTCTCGCACGCTGTGTTTTCCTACGAATTATATTTCGAACGGGCGTGCTTGAATTACATACGCGCGCGCGCGCGCGAATTATCTTCCAACTCACGCTGCAGATCCTTTGATCCGTCTCAAAAAGGATTGCTCGCGCGAAAACCAGTTACAAGCGAGTTTACAGTTTTTTACGCGATCGAGCAAATATTCCACATACAAACACACACACGCACACGCTACATAGAGTTTCGTAAAAAATCCTCTCATTGTCAGTCACGTACGTACATCGTCGTGCGATCAGATCAAATGACAAAAAAAAAAAGAAAAAAAACAAACTTGCGTGACCCTTTTTCTGATGTGTTACACATTACACAAAAATAATATGACGGGTTTGACAACCACTCGGGCGTTCTCAGGAATTTTCAGGTGCCTCGGCGCGCGCTGACTCGTCGCCGGTGATTAGCAACTGGACTCGCGTATTTTCTTAAGTAAACGAGGCGTGCAGGACCCGCCGTTAAACGAGCCGCGAATCACCGGTAGTGATCTTGCTGCGCGGTCCGTACCTGTACATACATACGTACCTCGCTCGCTTATCCCGTGGCATCTAGGCGCAGCCCGGAGGAATATAGAGTGTAGTGGTCTCGGATGACCAACAAACACGAGAGAGAGAGAGAGAGACTCGACGCATTCTTCTCAAGTCCGCGATAACCGCTCGAGCTGATGTCACCCGGAGAGAATTGCTCTGGCCGACTTTTCTCCTCCTCGATAATCCGCTTGATAAGATATCTCGCCAGACATAATAAAACCTGTCGCGCACTTGTCGAAACGCGCGTCTTTATTTATCGTTCGTAATATAAAACGCGCGGCGCCATTATATTCCAGTAAATTACGTTTTTATTGTGTGTAAGTACGTGTGTAATCCTCGTTCGCGCTCTGTGTTCGGCTCGAAAACGACGAGTCATACTCGCGCAACAGACATACACACGTAACAAAAGGCGTAATGACTCGCGTTCCGTAATTGCGTCTTGAAAAGAATTTTTTTATTCAGAATTTATTTATTTACTAATTACACAGGTGGTGTGAGAGATTGGGAATTTTAATTGCTTATTCAGCTTGTTGTTGCAAGATGGATGAGAAGTATAAGATCAACACGATTGTTTCGTTCAAGAGCAAACCTCTCCTGATAGTTTAACCCCCCTCTCATCCCCCTTCCTCGTTATTATGTGTGTACACATTGTATGCATCACATGGAAAATGTATCCAGGATTGTATTCTCGGACAGGTATTTACTCTCGTGAGGGGGATTTAACGAATGATAATCAAGTTCAGACAATACTGTAAAAAAAAAAGAAGATCGCAAGATCCATTACGATCATCTCGTGGTGTGTGTTGCACAAAAGATGAACAACGTCTTTCGCGGATCGGTGCCGGACGTGTGCAAACGAGATTACGGCTGGCCTCTTCGCGACGAGAGAAGAGAGCTCTCTCGTGTTCTCGAAATACGGCTGATCAACGAGCGGTCGTTGGTTAGACAAACAGAAACAGGTATGTGGGAGGAGAGGCTTTGGGGGTGAGAGCCGAAACAGGAAGAAGACGAAAAAGAAGAAGAGAAAGACGAGGAGGAGGAGCATAACGCTCGACCTGGCTCGCTCGCTCTGCTCGTCGCGCGCGCATTATATACGACTTAACTCGGTGGTCTCGGGTTCCTGAGAACCGAACCCACGAGAGAGGTCTCATAACTCCGGAACTCTCGCGGTGCCGCACCGCGTGCCACACCTTTCGCACGGCTTTGAAGTCCCCAAGCCAGCGCGCGTGTCCCCCGGTCTGTGGCCCCGAGAGACACAAGAGTCGCGCCTTCTTCTTGTCTCCGGAACGGAGCGCGATTACGTCGCGCGGAACCGGCGCTAGGGAGGCTTTGTACACGTCGCCCCGAGAGTTGGTTTTTTTCTTCGCTTTTTCTTTCGGTCGTTCAGATAATGGCGCGATATGTGGGAGGAGACCGCTCGATCCTCTCATTTACAAATAATTTCAATTCTTAGTGCAAATTATTAGATATGTCATGAAAATATATGTGGAATGGTATTGTAAAGATGTCTTTTTTTTATATCGTAAGTTCTACTTAAAAAAAACTAAAAAAAGAAATTGTAATTAAATTGAGAGATTCATGTGACGATTAGATTTATGAGTAAATACGTACAAGTTGCGTGCAACTTTCTCCAACGTGATTGTTAGCGTATTATCGTTCTGAGGCTTTCGATGATTACGCGTCTTTGAAATGATAGACCGGTCGGTCGGCGATAAATTATTGTGAGGTTGTGTGATAGCAGCGACCAACATGCATATAGCAGCAATACCGTGCGCACACCTGGCGTTTGCGAACCGTTATTGAACAATATTAGAGCCGCAACGGTGCACTCGATTTATACCGAGCCACACCTTTCGCACGGTTTTGAAGTCTGACCTTTCGATCTAAATGGAAAGTGCAAGCGATCCTCTGTCAGATCTTACGGGCAATTTGGAGAGACTTCTCTTTCTCTCTCACGTAAGTCTCGAAGATCGAGATAGGCGCTTGGACGTACGTCGAGTTAAAACGAGAAAACAGCATACTGTCGATTCGCGCGCAAAGGTGAGATTCAACGATCGCCGATATTTCATAACCGATACCGTCGTTCTCGGCCTCGTAGATTTCCATTACACGAGAGGTTTAAGGTCGTCGATTTATCGTTCATGACGAACGATCGCCGCGTCAATCTTCACGCGGGTTCGATCTTGATCGCGACCGATTTCGAACACCGGGAAGAATCGTATGTTGATAATTTCCCGGGGCTGATAAAATTCTTGATATTTAACTCTCGAATGTGCATCACTATCTCAAGATGTATGAGAACAATATATATATAGTTTTTTGCTTTCCTTAAAATCCTCTCCGTAGAAAAAAGGCGTGAAAACTGACAGTTTCATGAGCGATCCTTTTTTGTAAAGTCTCTTTTTTTTCTGAGAATTAAAAAGTTTTTGTACACCTACTTTTTATCAAATTACACAGAAAATCCACTTTTTGTTATTTTTAAAAGAACCGTCTTGAAGGGTGGAGACGGAGACGCGAGCCCGTTCTTGAAATAATGCATGGTTGCGTCTTCTCTCTTCCTCCCCTCTCTCTCTAGACACAAGCCTCTAATTTCCAGAGAGCGATCATTCGGCATACGTATCGAGCCTCTTGCATTCATTAAGGATTCACCAGGAGATACGGATTAAGGACCCTCCTGGACGCGCGAACACCTGGTATCTCTCTTCGCAAGATGGAATTCAAATCGTCCGGCAAAGAAACGCGGACGGGAATGGTCGGAGGAAATCTCGAGTAATCACGGAGTGTAGTGATGAAGGGCACAAGAAAAAGGGAATGGAATTGAAGGGAGCAATGCAAGGTTTCGTTTCGTTTTCTTCGTGATCGAAACGATCTCACTTGTAATTGAAAAACAAAAAAAACTTCTACGCCGCGGTGATGAAACTTTGTGACTCGCTCGCTTTACAAATCGAAGAAAACGAAAGTACTCGGTGAATAATTAACGGATCGAAAAATATCGTGAAAACTCGTGTTGGTTACACGAAACGATCGATGAACATCTAAGTCAAAAGGAAATCCAGTTTCTGCGAAATCATTTATCACTTCGATCTTATCTTATCTTCGCGATTCCAATCTCTCTCTCTTAAGAAAATTGCAATTAATTTCAATATCTAATTCGTTATCGACGCTGCTGATCGGCGATCACGGGAAAGTGGATTTTCATTACCCGTAATTATGGAGATGTACGCACATACATAGTAGTACGCCAGTTTCATTCTATAACTATATATATTTTATTAAAGCACACACGTTTATCAAGCGTCGTTAGTGGAGGACGACCAATGCGTGACGCACGCTAATTACGGATTTGAGATAAGATTGAGTGTATCCGTAAAGAAAACGGTAGGACATCGAATCACCACTATCTGTCGTTAATTCCGATAGATCGAAGATACGAGAAAAGAAAACGAACGACGTTTGCGAGAAATGAAGTAGGTAGAAATGAAGGTCGCGTAAAGAGGAGCAGTTGATCGTTCTTTTATGTAGATGAGGGAGAACGATAAGATATGGGATACGCGTACAAGCGAGAAAGAATGAGAGAAACGCCTCTTACACCGGAACCAAAAAGTTCTCCGGAGTAATTGCGCCGCCACGTACGTGCGTACATACTTACGTCGTTGCACCCATCGGCGGTTGCGCGCGAGGAATGCAACTCCGGGGGAACGCTCGTCGTCCGACGAATATGTGTATGCGTATCTCGGAACATGCGAAGACAGCGAATACGATCGAGATTGCGCGCACCGATTCTCTCGCGCCTTTCTGTCATATTGATGACGCCCATTAAAACGGAATTACGCTTCGAAATGAATTAACGTTACGTACGCGCGCCGCCGGCGCGCGTATCAATCGTTGGATTCCGATGTGTCCGGCACTCCGGAATATTTTGGAACGACGATTTCTTCAGGTGCACGAAAAACAAAATATGACTCGCATCGACTTTTTAATTTTAACGCGCTGGTAGTTTAGTAAGAAAAAAAAAATTTATCTTAGAGATAATACAAAATACAAAAATATATGATGTAACAAAAAAAAATGCATTTCACAAAAATATGCAACATAATCTCGAGAATATATGTAGCCGAGGACACTTTGTTAAAGTTTTAATTAGAACGAAGCTGTTATAAAAAGTCTTGTGTGTTTATTTTCTTGAGATTTAATATCACGAGAATCCAACGATACAAAACAACGATCGGATTTATCTGCGATCGCGGCGTTACAATCGCGCAGATCGTCCCGAAGGATAACGCGTGTTATTTACAAAGGCACGCCGAAGAAGCGCGCTGTGGGAAAAACTTGATCCCACTTCCGTCGTTCATGGCCCTTTAATAAAATGAACGTATATAGAAGCGCAGCCGCCGCTTCTTATATTCGTTCTATCATTTGTTTCTTTTGTTATCGCGCGCTGTGTATTCTGCATCGTGATGGCCTTTCGCGCCGTCACGTCACCTTTAATTATCCATCGGTCAATTATACACGGCGGTGTGTATTCGGAAAATACACGTGTTCGTCGAAGGAATAAAGACGCCGCCGTCTTCTTCGATTCGACGAATTATTGTTTTCGTGACGATTTGTGACAATCTCGAATAACAGAAATAATACGTTAAATATCTATTCGCATCGCAAAGTTTGTTTATTCTATACATCTGCAACTTGCACATCTCTCACATTTGCGATCATGTAATCAACGACTCTTTCCATTTTCTTATGTTCTGCCAACGCCATGACTCACTATGTGATTACATGTTTGTGTGACACGCTTCAAATTAAATCCCATTCACGATCGGTTTGTGTGTGTGTTTTTTTTTTCTGCAGCGATCCTTCTTTTACGCGCGTGATTGCTCGATGCATTTCCTCGGGCGCGAAATATCTTTCGTCTTCAGCGCGCGCGCGAGAGAGAGAGTTAATTATAATCCGCAGGACAATATAATAAAAACCAGACAGGATGCGTTTTATTCGTCGTATATACGCCTGCCAGAAATCTTTTGACCAGGTTTTCATTGTACGTCCCGCTACCCGGCACATACAATATTGCTCAAGGTCTATCGGATGTTCGCGGTCCAGCACAAAGAAATATACAACGTGTATATGTGTACAAAATGCTCCTCGTTAAGGGAAGGATCGGCACCAACTCGCGCGCGGAGACTTTGCGCGAGAGGACTTTGAGAACTCGCGCGGTTCTCGGTTTCCATTATGCCGCGAATCGTGCGTGAAGTAATTTACGACGGTGCTTTTTGCCGCGAACATTGATTATAACGAGAGAGAGAGAAAGAAAGAAAGACTGAGAAAAGACGGAGAAAAAAAAGAGATCGCCGCAGACAGACCGCAATACAGTTTGCTCGACTTCCCCACCTCTCTGTAGCGTCTGTGTTTTTCAATCAACGCTCTCCGCGTTCTGAAATGTTCTCCAGACACGCTCTCGAACACGTTGAGAAACTTATGCGTTTTATCCGTCGGACATTTCTCGGAGAGCTCTTTCTCGCCGTAAAAACCAGACATTTGTTTGATCGGTAAAACAACTTTTTTTATTTCGGAAAAAAATGAGTTTCCTGACAGTTTTATTTGTTTGAGAGCAAACTGTCGGAGAACTGTCGCTTTGTCCCGTCGATATTCCGTCGAGCGAAATTATTTTATGATACAGTGTTTCTTTATATTTTACGTGATACGGTATTTTATATATTATGATATATATATAGTGTATTTTACATGTGTACATGGAAAATAGAAGCGATAGGATTCTTCGTCACGACTGGTGATCCCAACCGTCACCTGTCTTTCGGAAACACTTATAATTAGTACCAACGTTAATGACCTTACACGGGCTGTTGATTGCGTGACATGTGGGTGGCGGAACACGAGTATAGTTACCGTTTTGCATGCCAAACACACACTCTCCGCACAGTCGAGACCCATAACATAGTCGGCAGACACCCTTTTTGTTATATACGTACCTTTTAATTATTTTCCGAATTATCGAACACCATCAAATATATTCACGAGAATAATTAAACAAATAGTTTCTACATCAATCTTCACCTACAAATAATATTTTAGCGGAAAGAAAATGCAAACAATACGAGAAAATTCTTTATTTGCTCTTATTGTTAATCGAGAGAGACTTTTTTTCTCTCGCAAAATGCAGCGTTTGCAGTAGTCAATTGCGCTACAATGAAGACTCGTCTCTTCTTTCTTTTCAGCTGATTCCACGAGCGAGGTTCTTCAAAATTACGATCCGCGGTTCATGGTGGGCTGTTACTTCCCCGCGGAATTCCAGGGCGAATTCGTGACGCAGGTGAGCGGAAAGGGCGTAGGTGACATGGCGAACGAGCCCATTCAGTATTCCACCATCAACATCACCTTCAACGCGATACCGGTGTGGGGCTACTGCCACAAGAGAATCGGCGATAACGTGCTGCTGATAGACAGGTCAGTTAACTCGACGAACATTTTCTACACATCGAAGAAAACGCCGGTTCCGCTTGCATTGTCAAGTAGTTTGATAGCATTGAGAGATTGAGAAAAAGAAACGTCACTTTGAGTCGGCGTTGTCTCATTTTTTTTTTATCAACTTTGAGATCTTCAAGGCGAGGCGCCTTTTAAGTTTTGAAAAGTCCTCGCGCAAAAAGTCGGTTCGGTCGTTGCGAAAGTTTACGGACGCGTAAAAGTGTCTCGCGACGCTATAAATAATCGAAGTTCTGATTTACCGCGGGAAGAGGAAAGAGAACCGGCCGGAACTACGTCCGAAGGACGATAAGCAAAAAAAACTTTGGAATACTTGGAAATAACGGTTCCACATATATTGCACACTTGCAAACTGAGATATCGCGTATCTGCGACGCTCGTCCCGCATGGTATCTAAATTGCGCTCGCGCGCGCGCGACTTTTGCTGCTTTTTACGTGAGTCTAGACACGGGAGAATGTCGGCGGATCGTTCAACGAGCAGAAAGGGGGTTCTTTCCGCCGAAGAGAGCAGAATTCGCTGACGACGACGACGACGACGACGACGAAGACGACGACGACGACGGAGGAGGGGGACATTGTCGCCGCGGAAAATGAAAAGGGTGTGAAGGGGTTAAGGTTAAATTAGTCTGCCGATGCGACGTCTGCGACTCGTCTGGCACGAAAATAAACCGAGAAAGAGAGAGAGAGGGGGGTCCTGTAAACAGGCAGACACAGATATTCGCGTCGTGTCGCGAACCCCGGCTAATTCCGGAAAGAGGACGAAGAGCCGTAAAACGGAAATGGCGGAAAGGAATGGCGGAACGCCAAGATCCTTCTCGCGCCCCAAATCGATGTTAGCTCTTCAACGTTATCCTTCCTTCTTCGAAGAAAGGATCTCTAGGAAGGACGAGAACTTGAGTTTCACTAAATAGTTGTATGTAATTTTTTTTATTTTAAACAAAATATAAATAAAAAAATAAAGTCGTCGTCGTCCGAATAAAAGTCGTCTCGCTGTTCGAGAGAATCGATTTCGCTGAGTTTTGTCTCTATACAGACGATCCAAAGTTTTTCGAGATCCCTCGCGTCGCGCCGCCGATACATCGATAGTCTCTCCCCGACGCATCTGGACGACGTTCACGAAGTCACGTGGGTGTTGTCCGGCCAAGTATGCATAAATTGGCATACACGTTAGAGCCCGTCCCTTCTTCTTCTTCTTCATTCTCTCGTCTTCTTGTTTTTCTTCTCTAAGAACACGATGGCACATATACTTCGCGATTCACGTTGAATCGTTAACGAGCTACCGCGCGCGCGAACGCTGTATGAATATTCCGAGAAATTCCTCTTCTCGTTTTCATCAATTTTCGAGACGCATTATTGTCTTGCGCTTTTTAGACTCTTAAACAACTAATTCATTGATACACGGCGGCGTGTCGCATGTAATTTTTCCGGAAAGATTTATTGCGTAAAATAAATCGCAATCAACTCTCTCTTGCTTCGAATGATATGTAAATGGCCGCGATTATAGCGTGTAACATGCGCATCTCACCCGGACCGGACTCCGTCGCTTGATTGCTCGAGATTTGATCGCGCGCGCGGCTTAATTGCCGGCTATTTTTCCGTTCACGTCCTCGTATACTATATAAACGTCGCGCGCGTTTAATCGATCGTGTCTCCCTCGAGTTTTTTTTTTTTTTTTTGAACGTCAAATCGCCGCAGTTACGCGTTATTCCACGCGACAGGACATTTCGCATCCAGCGCGCGAGAATCGCCCACAGCTATTAACGATATTCGAAGTGCGTAATAATAATTTACTCGGGAAGGGGGAGAAGGGCGACAAGCAATACTCGTAAAAGCCACGTGTGTAGAATTCGCGTTTAAATTGCTCTGTCCTGTTCTCGCACGCTTGCTACGATTTCGCATTACGGAGTAAAATCGCTACGTTCCCGCCGCCGTTTGTTACGGGAACTTCCTCTCTCGAGAGAAAGAGAGAGAGAAAGAAAGAAAGACAGAGAAGTATAGCGACGCAATATCGCCGCGGTCGTTGGTTAATCCGCATTTGCAAGGGTAATGGTATAGGTACGCGCGCGACCGCACATCTATAACTTATACTGTCATGCACCAACATCTGAAATAAAATATATACGCAGAACTACCAGCGAGATATTTAAAATAGAGGAGACTGTGTGTAAAATGTTATTTTATCGTTGCGAACATCTGTGCGAACAAGTCGCCGCGGTGTGAATACAAGAGAGAACATATTTTACGTCAAATTCTATGTGAAAAGAGAAAAAAAGATGATTTAAAGAATGATTTAAGAGAAGAGAGTTTTCCTCTTCGTTTCAAAGAAAATCGTTCGAGCGGAGAGATTGATAAAAATTTATTTTAAATTTATTTAGTTACTTCGAACAATAAAAAAAAATGCTCGCTTTTTTCTTCGTCGTTTTTGAAGAAAATAATTGCGTTTTCTTGCTACATCTCGCGCTGATAATGGCTCGTCGCGATTAAGCGGCTTTTTGCGAAACGTTCGCTCGTGAAGCGTCCGGTACATACAACGTTTCGCGTGGCCGCGCGTAACAGTCGTTTAAGCCCCGTTGAAAAACGACATCGAAAGAGGATATATCGTCGCCGAGCTGCAAAAGCTCTCTCGTGCGCGCTCTCCATCAGTGCGCGGGCCCCACCTCTTCGTGGCGATCGGATAGAACAAGAGGGTCTTTTCGTTCTCTTGCGCGTTGCATACTTCGCATCTTTCGCCATTAATCTCCGTGAAGACGGAGGAGTGACTAGCCGAAGGTGGTTGCGGGGCAACTCTCCTCCAGTTTCCATGTACACCACCTTCGCGCGAGTCCGTTGACGACGAGTCGACGCCACTCCTCCTCATCGCGCGATCATCGCGACGAGAGAACGCAACGCGCGTTCTATTCTCTTAAGCTGGTTTCACACACGCAGCATTCATCATTTGTCACTCTAATTGCGAGACAAGTCGGTCCGAATTCCGACAACCGTTGGAGCAATTGAATCGGTCGTTAGTAAAAGCAGTTTTTGCGCTCACTTTGTCGGCGGTTGTAACGTCTCACGAGAGGAGACGTTAAGTAAGCGGTTCTTCACACACGTTGAACCTGTACATCACATTGAGATTTTTGTGTGATGATCGCATCGCGTTCTCATTCGTTCATTCACTTCGACAATTTGTCGCTCGTGTGAGACAAGCTTTAAAATGCGTGCGTCGTTATGCAAATTCGATTTCAGTTTGCAATTTACATTTCGGGTCAGTGGGATATCGCGATTGAATGATGACGACGACGATGATGATGATGACAGCTTCGCGGAGAGCGAATGCAATTCCGATCGTAATTTGATAGGTATGGAGATGGGACAAAAATAAAACAGAGATACGAGCGGAGTTGTAATGTACGCGTCTTCGAAGTAAATAACAAACAACCTTAAACCTGTCGAGCGTTGGCCGATATTTCAAACTCGTTATTCGCGAACTATTTAAAGCGTAACTTATTATCTTGAATCCAAATTAATTGCGCGTCTGAACAAAAACCAATCGTGTAACATTTGGCGCCGAGCGAACACGTACCTGCGAGACGACGGTTTTTCAAACGAGTTGCTCTGTTAAAGCCGTTTACACGCGGCCGAGTACGGGGATCCTATATATGGCCGGAGACCGGTGACACGCGACTACGGTAAATGGAGGAGGAACCCACACACGTCGCGCGAGTTGCATAATATTGGCGCGACATATGCGCATACTTTTTATGACACAAAGGGCGTCTTCAGAAATTTGATTATAGAGACAGTACCGATAGAATTTGTGTATTTTTATATATAAACATTTTTTTCCCTCAACTATTTTTAACGAACTTTGCGCTGAAGAACGTTGGCTCTAATTGATCTTTTTCTTTTTATTGATGATTTTTTTAAATATTAACTTTCATACACACATGTGTGTAATATTGAGGCGCGTATACGCAACATTCCGACGCTTAAACTCTTTAGAACGCGAATACACATCTTTGAACATCTATGTGGTTAATCTAATAGCTCGCAATTATTTAAATAACGTCTTTACCACGACGGCGATTTTGTTGCGCGAATATGCGCAACACGCACGGCGGATACTGTTAGACAAATGAAAACTTCTCTCTCTCTCGCAACCACCTGCCATTTTCGTAATCGTGTGTGAAAAGCGAATATAGATAACGGCCGTGATAGCGCAAAGCGCGTGCACGGTATTCCCATGATCTTGCACAAAAGTTGTTTCAACGCAAAACGAAATTTTCCCAAGATGCTCGCGGCGCGAGCCATAACGCATTACCCATAGTCGTTTCTCTGGCTTCATTCGCTTTTCTTTGTCTTATAATCTAGGTTTAAACACTATTTTTAGAGTCAATATCCGCAGTCAAGATAATAAACGCTGACGATGTTTTAAAGTGATTTATCTCTCAAACAACTTATACTCCTTAAACAGCTATACAGCCGCGCGAGCCTTGTAATATATTTTAAACATCACTTCGTACGTATCGCGGCGAAATTTCTTCTGATTCGAGAAATATATTCGCGTGTTGCTACACCGAGTCGTTGGCATCGCCCGGAACAAAAATTCACGATTCTTGCTTCTTGCAATTGTCATTGCACACTTCCTGCGCCTGGGCAAGCAGCGTGTTAATTCGCGAGAAGCTCGTCACACGAGAACGTTGTAAAAACGCGTTTCTATCCCACCGTTATTATACGATACAGCCAGCTCGCGGGAGAACAAACAGCTCAGAGTGAATCAATGAGCGCAAAAACACACACAATAAAAAATTTTAAGATGTGCGACTGATGTACTTTGCATGACCTATTTTAAAAAAAAAAAAAAAAACGTAATAAATACGCGCTTGTTGCAGAAACGGCGACAAAGACTGCATCAGGTGTTTCCGGCTGATGCGGAGGACGCGAAACGTTATCGAGGTGTTCTCGGAAGCTATCAACATATGTTACCTATTTGAATCGGCTGCCTTGACATCCTGCAACACACTGAACTCCACCTCGATGCTGTACCGTAAGTAGAAAAGCCGGATTTCTCTCTCGGTAATCGCGGAGACCGCAACCTATGACGTGCATACGTCGCGCAAAGCTCAATAATATGAGACATACTTATGATAATGAGCACCGACCTTACACGGAAAATGCGCAGGTTGATCTTATCCCGATAATCGCGTTTTCTCACGGTTCAACTACTCAAATCATTGCTCATGCGAGCTAATGCGCGTGAACAATTTTTTTTTTCCTTGTTTTTTTGCATCTATTGAGCAAACTGCGATTTCAGAGCGATTGATATTTATCTCGCCGAAGACGTGAAATCAATGTGGAGCAAACAGATAGAAAGGTGCTTGAGAAATCATTATTGACAATAATTAACTCTCCGTTTGTGCGTAATGTGGATTTCAGTTCCTAGAGAAAATTTCTTTGTTCAACTTATTTCTTTCGATTTTTATTTTTCTTACAAGAGGGTTTTCATATTTCGCTTAAGTGTCGCTTCCACATTAAAGTACAGACTTTACAAAGTGTCTCAAAATTTCTAAGACTTTTTTAAAGCTTATACAAGTAAGAAAATAGAACCGGGTTTCTCAGACTCGATTATGCGGCGTTAGTAAAACAAACCATAGACGGAAGGTTAAAAATATGAATTTTGTTTAAAGATAATATGAAACCATTAATTTTATTTCAAATAAACGACTGCGTATTAATTAGCATTGTAGCGCGCATAAATTCGCGCGTATTAGTTCCTTAATGAAGATCACACGCTGATGAGCATCGATTCCTTCGGTATATTATCACGTGCATTCACCTGTGGCAGCTCCCAAGAATCTGCACCTGTCGTCGGCCCCACAATCGAGACGACCGGCGCGACGGCGCGCCGATCCTCGGTCTCAATTCCACTCGGTAATCCCGGTTTCACGCTTTGATCCGTGTCGCTGCACGCGATGATCTTCACGGGAACCGAAAACGCGGATCGGTGGTCCGGCGGAAGAACGTAATAGAACGTCCGTGCGTAAACTGTTTCAGCGAATCATCTCGGCGTCCTGAGAAAGAAAGAGAAATCAGAGACAATTCGTCGCGTGCAAAAAAAGGCCGAATTGACGACGAGCAATCAACGTCGACGTGTGAACAGCTCGCATCCGGCGAAATTGTTGCAGATACGGCAGTGTCGATCTTCTTGAGTGAACCGAAAAAGAGCGGTTGAGATTGATAGAGAACATTTACAGAAAAGAAATATTTCAACAATTATTTTGTAAATAATTTGTTCGAATTGTTTTATGCTTAAATTATTTTACTAATAATAAAAGCTTTTTCTTATTATTATCTGAAGAAAATAAGATATTTAAGAGAGAGAGAGAGAGAAATAATAATTGATGTTATTTATTGTTTGAGATTTTTCTTTCTTTTCTGTTTTTGTTCGGTAAACAAGGGACCGGTTTAAAAAGAGAAAAGACCGAGGTTTCGTCAGAAACGCGCGCGACCTCCCACATTCCCATTCGTTCTTTGCCGTGTTCCATTCCCGTTTTCTTTGTTTTCCTAGTCTGTGGTCCACGCAATTTATCGTCAGCTATTCTTCAGAAGCGTAGAAGTGACAGCTTCCGAAAGGTCCTCGTCCTACTTGTGTTGCCGTGAAATAAACGTCACACAAAGCTTTACACAAAGTATTGGAAAACTTCGTGACCGAAACGAATTAATTTATATTCTATTTTTTCTTTAATAGGAACGAAAGAAATTGGCGGTACACCGATCCAGAACGAGTATTGCCCTATCGCCGGTCTGTATCATTTCAAATACGATATTAAAAATGGTACCGACAAGTCAGTGGAATGCAACACATTCTCTTCTGAGTACCACAATTGTCCAGATGGTTCAATTTTAAATTTCAACTTTAAACGATGCAACTTCGAAGAGAGCAGTAAGTTCATATTGAGAAACAAATATGTTTTTATATTTTTGAAAATTTAAATTTACGTAGAATAAAAATAAATGTGTGTGTGTGCGTGTGAGGAAAGAAATGTGTGTGGGAAATTAGTTTCGTTCTTGTAATTATCGTCAAAATTGAAATATATTATTTTCATTTTTTCTCGTGCAGATCTCACATACAATTGTTTGGGCACCTGGCCGGGCCCGAACGGTTCTAATTACATTGTTCTTTGGGACAAAGACGCTGACGATAGCAGACCTCAATACAGATGCGGAGTACGTTACACAATAATTCATAAGTTTTTGAACTTAAGACGATAAAAACATGTCAGCTCTAACGCATACATAAGAACGGACGATATAAAAATAAAAATTAACTTTTAATTTATTTTTAAAATGTGCAGTGAAATCCATATGTATCGTTCAAATATTAAAAAGTTTTACGTATATTTTTTGTATATGAAAATATTCCTAATAACAGCGTATAACAAGCGAGTTATAACTTTTCCAGCTATTCCACGTTGATAATAAGACGGGAAAAACTTACATGGCGCTCAGCAGTGACTCGAGCTGTACGCAGAATTTAGATAATTCGTCTAGCGGATACGAGACTTTTATTCTGAGCAAAACCCCAAATCAGAAGAGCGTGCCGGATTACGTGCAGGCTCATGTTGCGTCGTAAGTACATTGGGTTTTATGATACAATTGTAGATCGTTACACACAATTTTTTATAAATATTAAAAGCACATGAATTTCTTAAAACTAATGTAAAGCTAACTGTATAATCAAATCTCCATAAATAAATAAAATAACAGATTCCCGAAATGGGCCCAAGGATTGTGGGAAGAATCTCTTATCGTTAATGGAACTATGACTTTTACCGATCTTAACGGTTACAACAGTTACACCTTCATCACGGTGGAATCGAACTTCGAGACTGGTCGATACATAGTATATTCCAGAAATCAATGGTAAGTGCAATTTGGTTGTCATTTATATTAAATACACTCTATATTGAGAAAAAAGAAAGTGAAACTATAAAATACAAAACTGGAAATAAATTTCATTAAAGTGTCACAACATTCTTCTGAATTTTAAATCTTACTTCTATTTTTCTGAGTTGCAAAATTAAAATAAGTGAAAAGAACGTCTAATTTTAAATTTCAGCGAGAAGTCCGCTTTCGTGTGCTTGCTGATGAGGCAACGTAGCGAAAATGTATTGGAATTTACGATAGGTAATCTTGTTATGATAGGTAAAGTTTTGTTTGTTTTTATTATCTACTTTTTAATATTTACTTACATCAGACGTAAGTTTATTTATTATGTTGTGTTATTATTTTTATTACGCAAAAAATAATTTTACTCGATAGGATCGGTCTTGAGTCCAATATATCAACCCTTCTTGTGCGACGATCGCAATCTGGACAATCCGGTGTGGATGACTCAATCACGTGAGTTGAAGCAGCAGACACGTATGCATTTTATTAAGTTATCATTTCACTATTGTAAAATAATATATACACTGATACTTCAAATTATTTGTAAGATGCACACTTATTTCTATTTGACATGTTTACACTGAGCAAAAAATGTTATTTTTAACCAGGTGTCGAACGCTTGGTAGAGTCGCCCTGTCCAATCACGGGCCAGTACACGGGAATGATAACAGATCTGTCGGGAATGTGCGCGGAATTGAGTAGCAACTGCAACACTCGCGAAATAATGTATTTCAAAGTCAGCGATTGCGAGTCAGGCGAGCTCTATGAAGGTACGTATTACACACGCGTATAAAATAAACCTCAGATGTAACATTTAATTGAGAATTTACAAACAAAAGAGAGCATTTCTCTTTTTGTGCACACAACTTTTTTGAGTTTGCAGCTTTTGCTCGTTGTTTTTTTCAGAACGCACGTATCTTTGCCTGGGACAGTGGGAGGAGAAAGGTGTGATGTATACGTACACTATGAGAAACGACACCAATACGAACGAGTGCTTCGTAGGTTTGATCGTCAACGACGAGGAGATATACATCAAAGAAGCTGGCGATCACTGCATACGTAATATAGATCCCAAAACGCAGGGCATGCGTCTCTACAAGAAGGGTAAATAGTGATCTTATAAAACTTTTATTTGATATATATTTTAATTTCTCTGTGAGAATACGTTGTGAACATAGAAGTTGATTTTTCTAATTATTGCGACAACAACAAATAGCGCACGACTTTTATATTGTGACATAATGTCTGATTTTAAGGACAATGTTACGGCAATTCACCGAGTCCCGCGCCAATTCCAATAAAACCGATCCCTCACAATCCAATAATGAGGATCTCGACCACTCAGCGATCAAAGACAGGTAAAGAGAGACTATTAATTTTTTTACATTAAAAATACGTATATATTTTAATGTACTTAATTGTTTAACAATTTTTTAATCTCTCGACAGACAACACTCGAGTGTCAGGAAATGCGGTTTCCTCGTCAGCACGTGTCAGATCAGTCGATTTTGTACTTTCCGTCGTTGTGTTCGTCACGTTGTGCGCGCAACATTTTTATCGTACGCGCTCGAATAATGATATCGGCAATCGTGCTTGATTAGTCTAGTAACTATATAGTTAATGAACAATACTGCCACTTTGGTGCGTGTATCTTGCTGTATTTTTGTTATTTACGATCCGACAGATGACGTACGAATATTTATTGCGAAATCGCGTTTTAGAAGGATATTGTAGAAAGTATAGAAAACTATACAGTATTTTTTCAACTCGTATGCTACTCCGCCCACGCCGCGTTGTACAAAACGAATCTTCCAGAAAAAAGCAAACAAATACGTATTTAAAAAAAACACTATGGAGCTGTATTACAAGCACTTGGCTGACAAGATAAAGTTGTAATTGCTTTTTATGATGAGATAGAGATATTTAATTTTTTATAAACGCGTTATAAAACTCACAGTCATGTTTACACACTGCCTTGTGAGATACAGAGATATTGACACAAGACTGTTTACACATTACTACAAAAATCCAAAGAACCGCTACTTTTACATACCAATTCTTCTAGTGATTTTTACACATCGAACACATCACACAGAGAGACACGACATAAAGATATATAGGACGTTTCTTAACGACAGTTATATAGACTCATTAACTGTCGTATTAATAAGTGTCTGTATACTTTTTCTTATTGCTCAGGAACGAATTATTTCCTGATAAAAATCTTGAAGAAACTGACGCAATGTTATTTTATAAATAAAATTTTGCATAAATTTATTTTATTTTATTTAATAAAATAAATTTTAATAACTTTTATTTAATAAAATAAATTTGTATACAAATTT
>QVOA01007132.1:0-27711 GCA_014825685.1 Pseudomyrmex cubaensis | reverse complement strand
TGTGTGTGATTACGGTCTTGCAATTAGATTCAAATCAATAAGAAATTTACGTCGCGTGTTGATAAAATACAAAAATTGTCATTGACAGGTCGTCATAGGATTTTTTGCAGGTCAATTCTTTTGTAAAAAAAAACTAGAGATAAAAAATATCATCTGTTTAAAATAAGTGAAACATGATAAAATATAGAGAGAATGTTACGTCAGAAGATTTTATCGATTTCTTCTCCAAATGCGAGACGAGAGAGAGAGAGAGAGAGAAAAAAGTGAGAGACAGAGAAAATTGCACACGGTTGCGCCTAAAATCACACTCGCAAATGCGTTTGGACGCGCCTCTATTATAACGCAAAGAATAAAATTCGATAAATCTATTTGCGGCATCGAGAAAACGTATCCCCGAAGATGCGTATGTACGCGCGATCGTTGAACACGCTCTCTCTCTCTTTCTCTCTCTGAACGCACTGAATAACAGGTAACGCGAGAACGGAAATTAAAGAACGGAATCCGCCGCGAGACGCGACGTGACGGGAGAGAAAAAAGAAATCTTCGCGCGAGCACGTACACTTGTATTTCCGGAAAACTTGCGCCGCCCGATCCGACCGATTACACGGGGAGAAGGAATGAGAATGGGGAAGAGGGGAACACGTTTTACGTGTGCGCGGATGTATAATCGGAATTTCCGGCGCCGGGCCGCGCAAAATCTGACCGTCGCGATCAATGGTTAACCAGGATCGTCGGCGCGGTGCGTAAAATTCCGTATCTGCATACTAAAATACGCCGAGCCGGTGTTCTCCGTTTTTTTTCCCTCTCTCGTTTTCCTCTCTCTCTCTCTCGTTCCACGGTTCAATCTGTCGGAGCGCGCGGTAAGCTGTGCGCCCCTCCGTCTCTCACCCCGTTACTTTTCGTTATTTCGCGGAGACCCGGCAAACCGCCGCGCTCTCAACGTCCGCCGCCGTCGCCTTAATCAGATCGCGAAATTAGATACTTTTCCTTCCTAACCCGCGCGAATATCACGCGCGCGACATCGGCGACTCGTTACGTCTCGCCGATGCAAATACCATTCGGAGAAGGTTTGCAGAAGAAAAGAGATTACGCGAGTAAGCAGAAAGTTCTTTCTGACTGAGACCGGCGGAAGTCGCGCCTCGCTCCGATCGCACGCTCCCGTCGTCGCTGATTCTGTGTTATCAGGTAATGAGAGCTTAAATTTAAAATTAAAATTTGCAACACAGCGACGAAGATAACGTTATACAGTTCAAATAAGATGGAGTTCAGGGCCAACACCGGATGTTTGTGTGCCGTTGCGTTTGGTTTTTTTTTGTGTCGAATTGTGCGAATCAATAAAAACGTTTCGATCCCCACGTTGTTACTTTTTCGTTGATTAACGGAGTGAAAAAGCGAAAAAGACAGCAGTTACATCACGTACGAAGTGAAATTTAGTCTCATTTAGTCGAAAAAATAAAACTCATATAACACGCCACAGTGAAAAACTAAAACACAACAGAAAGAAACTTTATTCAATATACGGCAAACAGACTTTGAAGAATATCCAATAGATTGAAACTGATCTACGTAATTTAATAAAATGAAAAAAAAAAAAAGAGACACATGCAAACGTCCAGCGTATTGGCTCGCATTGATCCTCAACTCTTACTTGAATTCTTCACAAGCTTATTTATTTATTTCGTTATCGGATTTTGTCTGGAAGAAATTATTTACATACATTCCCAAGCAAATTGTACATCAGTACTGTTTATTGTATCGTCCACAGCGCTTTCGAATTTTTATTCATTTTAATTTTCACCATAATTCTCTCGTCAGTTTTAATTTCTTTTGACGGGTTTTCACTTTGAATTTTTATTTTTACCTTCTTCCATTTTTCTATCGACTTTTATAAGTCGATTCTTCTGTTTAATTTATTTGTTTTTAACTTAATTAAGAGTTAGACAACCATGTGATCTTGTTTGATTGTGTAACTTATCATCTTTGGGGTAAGATTGAAATGTTTATTATCGCGGGGCGTTTATCGTAAATCTTGAATTTTGTTGTTGTGAACTAGCAATCAATTTGTAAATTCTTTATACTGTTATTCACTGAAGAAGATTCAACTCAAAGAAACGTCTGGTATTTCGTATATTGCTCACGTATTTGCCTTTTATCTGTTAGTGACATTTTCACGAGCAGTATCTATTTGTTTGTTTAATAATACATACCGTGTCTATTTAGTTATTTATAATATATATTGTTTTTCGTTCTGTCTCTGACTACGCGTCAGAAGAGAATTTATCCCCTTCTTTTAGAGGATTTATCCTCTCTCTCTCTCTCTCTTTATTTCTCTCTTGTTTTCTCGATCTTTGGGTTTGAATCGTCTTCAGTATCAGTACGAATTATACGAGACTCGCGCTCGGAGAACGCTCGCGGAGAATTGCACGCGGATTTATCGCAAGTGCTACCGACCGACGGAGGTTTATACGACGAACCGTTTGTGCAGTCGATAACGCGGCTTGCACTTTGCATTGTTGGCGGGAAGCCGGACGGCGACGTTTACTGCCGGCGACGTGTCAATCCATACCGGCTTTTACGAGCGTCTGCGTGAATTCCGCGCGCGGCCTTGTCCCAGGCAGCGTCTCGTCGTCGTCGTCGTGGCCGCAGACCGACGTCTGCGCCGTCAGCTCGGGCCGGTGCATCGTCAACGACAACAAATGCATTAGACTTTATGGCGGCTGGCTCGTTAACCCGCTCCGACTCCCGCGCGCTCTCCCCGCCGTCGCCCTCACCCTCTTTCGCCGCCGCCTCGCCCGTCTGCGCCGCTTCAGAATCGTCCAGACTTTCGGCAGACGGAGGCCGCACCTGGATCCGATCGTGCACGCGCCCACCACCGCGGATTTTCACGACCACGTCGTCTCACCCCCAACAACCGCCCGTCCCGGGCGTTCTGTGTTTCAACGGAAACTCGACGCGGTCTCTGTTTCTCTACGTGCGCCGTCGTTGCGATGTTCTCTCGTCCGGAACTTTGCGAGACGAATGCATTTTAAACAAATAAATTCGATTCGACTGCACTTGGAAAACAATCACGCGTCTGTGTGATTGTTTGGCATTTTATGTTATCGGTGGCGCGCGAATACGAAAGCGCCCTTGAAAGAACTCACGGCGCGAAAAACTCTCAAGTAAAAATTCCGCACGCATATTTTTCCGAACGCGATAACTCTCTTTCGGATTTTAACGAACAATGAACGCTATCGCTTTACACACACACACACACACGTAAAACAAGTTTGTTTGCGTTTGCTGCCGCGTTTGTTCCGCTGAGTGGCGGCTGACGGTCGCGCGAATCGTCATCGATTAAACTTCAAACTCGATAAACCGCGCGTACGAACGCGCGATAGAAAACGCGCGTGTCTTCGTTCCGTTCGCGGCCTTTCATTTGTAGTCAAATGAAGCTGATAGTACACAGACCCCTTTCCCCCTCGCGTAATCTGACCATCGTTGCATTTGTACCATTGCGGCGCCTCGTATCGCGAAAACGCGCGCGCGCGCGCGTTATGAAATGCGGATCCGCGTGCCGCGGGAAAAACTGAGAGAGAAAGAGAGAGAGTTGAAAAGCGACGCGTAATAAATGCGCTTTAATGAAGCGTAATGCACACACGTGTGACGCGAAAGCGCATTATTTCGGTGAAAAATATTTTTACGGCAACAGAACAATACGAAAATAACCACAAAGATATCGTCGCGAATATCGCGTATCGCGCGCGCGCGCGCGCGCACGTAATACGCGCGGTAATAAAATGTATATAAGCAGAAACGCGACCGACCGGCGGGGCAGATAAAGCTGCTTTAATCGAGTATAATGAAAAACAAGCGCTAATAATTTACATTAAAAATAATCGAGAGAGAGAGACGAAAATGAAAAAAAGGCGGCGCGACTTTTCGCTTGTTTAATTATTTCTTGCTAACGACCAATGAAACGTAAAAGTGATTAAAAAGCAGAACAATAAAAAATGAAAATTTAATTATAAATCGAAAGCTCCTAAAACACGAACAACGTTAACGAGCGTTTTTTTGTTTTTCTTTTAACCATTTTGTCATTTTTTCAGCGCGGTGTTTTAACATTTCCCGTACACTCGAATTAATTTTCCGAATATAGCAATTTTGAATTAGTTGAAATATCCCGGGAAATGACTCGCCATAAACTAGCAGAAAGCCTTTTTATGCTGCTAATTAGTTGTTGTTAAATATACACGCGCGAAATAATACGCAGTTCCGATTTTTATATTTTTATATTTTTAATCTTAATAAAACGAACTCGCGTCTGTGTGTGTGTGTGTGTGTGAGCGTCATGGAACTTGGCAAACATGAAAAATTCGGTTTAATCTGCACGTGTGGGGAAGGACGGGCTCGCCGAAGACCGGGCAAAAAGTGAGGTTCTCCTCGGACAAGAAGAGCGACGGAGGGAGGAAGGGCGATGGAAGCGCGCGATTCCGTCGCGCCCGGAAATTGTTCGAGTCGCTCAAAGTAGCGGAAACGCGGCGAAAAACCACGGCGGTAAAATAGGAAGATGGGGACGGGCATCGAACGATCCCTCGGGAACCCTGTGATTAGGCGGCCGGAAAAATGCGACCGACATTAATAGACCCCCTTTAAGGGGCACGACCCGGGGATAGCCGGCGCGTCTGTTTTTCCTCCGTCTTCCTGACTCTCCTAACAAATGCCAGGCTATCCCCCGTCACGTTCTCCGCCCGATAGATTATCGTCTTTCTCTCTCTCTCTCTTTTTTTTCTCTTTCTTCCTTCCTGCCATTCCCGCCGCGCTGCGATGCTGGTGCGGCATCACGAAAAATCGGTTATCGGCAGCAACCCCGTGAGCGGCATTACGGAATACAATAGTCGAACGGATTTTCGAGTTTAATCCGCGGCGTGCCACCGATAGTCGAACGCCAAATTTGGCAATTTATCGTATTGGCTACATCCCCATTTTTCGTGATCTGTATTAGCAATTTCTTGCTCGTGTTGGAGTGCCCATTGCATTTTTAGAACGCAATTCTATTACCATATTTCCAATCTGTCTTATTATCAGCGATAAAACAGGGGAGAGTTTTTATTCTAAGAATTTCTTGAAAATAAATTAAAGATAAAAAAAACGCGCGACCCTTAATTTCTGTTTGATGTAATTTTACATTCGCAATTTTAATGCGGATGACAATTATGTTAATTTAATAACTTAAAGAAGAATCGCAAATTAATCGAAGCTATTTAAATTACATCGTCGTTAATCTCTCATTTAAACGGAATAAAAATTGAATTAAGAATTACATTATATTTCAATATTAATTTCAAATTTTTAAATATTTTTTTTTTATACGTCGAATTTTTTGCGTGCTGCAAATTATTTTCATACACGAGCCCCACGCTCAATTAAGAAATTCGATATCTCCTTGCCGACTCGATGGCGTATCGCGTTATACAGAATGTGACATCGATTTGGCCGGAAATAAACCTGAAATATACAACCCCGCGATTATTAAACGTTTCTGCCGATAAATCGCAGGCCGGACGCATTGCAAAGCGTATCTTCTATTTCCGAACATTTTGACCCAAATTTTCGTCGTCGCGTGTACGAGCTCGAACGAAATATATCGAGTAACGACCCGATCTCTCTCTCTCTGTCTCTCGCGAATACGAAGAGTAATTAAATTTCCGCGGCGCGTATTAATCCAATTACGTCACGGCGGGCCGATGTAGTCGTTGTAACCGTTCCGCGCGATTCTCGACGAATCGGTGCATCGAGGCGATAACGATCTCTCGCAATAATTTTCTCGAAACCCTTATTATCTGCGATTACACATATTTCGCCACTGTGTGCTAATCGCCGATCGTTTAATTTTGTAAACCCGTGTGAGGGAAACTCGTCGACGGAACGTGTCGACGAGCCAAATTCAGTCTCCGACACTTATCCTATACGTTTGGCGATATCGCGCGCAGTGTTTTCCGATAAATTTATTGTCGACAACAACACATATTTCGCACGAATATATCTATAGATTTGCAAAATTTCCCACGATTACGTGCTCGATTTCGCGCGGTGATCGCGCGCGTTAGAAACTAAAATTCTGCGTACACATATAACATCGCGCGGGGACGCGTCGTACATATCTCGGTTTTCTGTTTCCTGCGCGTGTTTTACATTTTGTTCACGTAATTACGAATCTCTGGAAAAAACGATAACTTCAATGTAAAATATTTTACTCGCATCTCTCTCTCTCTCTTTCGAGTTCTTGTTTTTTTTTTTATCGTCTCCAAAAGTTTGCTCGAATCAAAACAAAATAAACTTCACACAAGTACTCGCGACAAGAGCGTAAGTAATTGTAATTGTGGAACGCCTTTTTTTATATAGTAGTAAATTCATATCTAAGACAAGATGACCGCACGGAATGAGTTCAAGTTCTTTCTCGCAATCGGTTTTTTAAATTTTACACACGGGAAAAGTAAAAGAGATTATTTATGTGCAGATGCAGATTGAACATCAACTTAGATTTAAGGTCAACGCGACTTCATATGTCGGATGTGTGTGCACAAATAAAATTAATTTTTAAACGTGCATATTAATATCCATAGAAATACGAATTAAATTCCACTCGGAAAATTCATCTAAGATGTTTAATTTGCGTCTCATATATTTAAAATACTCAATTCATCCCCTTATAAAATTTAAAAAAATCTATTCTTTATCAGTTCTACTGTTGTTGTTTCACGTAACGATTTTTATTCAACGAATACATTCTTTTGACAATTAGATAACCATTTAACACTTTGTCTGTTGTGCAACTTGTCTATTTTGTTTATTCACTAAAGAAGGTCCGTCCATTTATTAAAGAATCGAAACGTCTCATCATATCTCGTAATAAAATTACATCTTTACACGGATATCTTGTTTGTTGACTTGCATTAGCTTTTTACTTTATTCATTTATTGCTTAAAAACTCCACGTTGCGAAAAAGATCAAGAGGCTCGAATCTCCCGCGGATTCCGTGCGGACGCCTTCGGCACTAGGTGAATCTGTCGCAATGTTTAAACATAACTTTAAAAAATACATATTTTGCATATACATATCCAGCGTTCGGTTCTGAAAGTCCTTCTGTCTTGATTATTAGTTTGATACTAAAAAGAGCGTTTTATGAATATTCACTGAAATCAAATTGAGTTGTAAAAAATATCGAAGAGAGAAGAAAGAAAAAGAAAGAGAGATGAGAGAACGCTCTTTCATTTCAACCACTTATATACGTCTACTTATATACGTCACACGTCACGTTTGCTGGGAGCAAAGCCGCGAAATAAATTGCTATCTAGGTGACACGTGTTTGTCTCGGGCGCTTCTTATGACGCTTATGAATAAAGTATGAAAACAAGTGATGCATCCCCGGCATTAGAAGTAAGGAACGAGATCGCCGTCGTTATTGTCGTCGTCGTCGTCGTCGTCGTCGTCGTCGTCGTTGAAGAAAACAGAGAACAAAGAGCCACGCGGAAAGAGAAAGAAATAAAAGATAAAACGCGCGCGCGTACACGGAGAGATAAGACTTGTTTTGATCGCGAGCGCGAGGCCAATCAGTTTCGCCGGCTGTATGTACGTACGGCATGTATGTACGTGGCGATCTGGCGCAGCAACCCCGAAGGCGCACGTACGGGAGGAATCGAGCGATGTTTCCAGGGTTAAGGTTACCCTTGTCCTTAACTAACGCCGATTACGATTCCTCAACGCGCTCGCTCGCTCGCCCCGAGAGAGGTTGCCGACCTCTCGAGCCTCTCTCTTTCTGCTCTCTCGCAGCTAGCCGGTTGTTTACAGTCTTCGAGTGTATCGCGTACCTCCGCGCACGCAAATTACAGTCAATTAAAGGGTCCGCTCGCTATGTACCCGCTGCGCTCCTCGGGTATATCCTCCCTCCCTCCGCCCCCCTTCCGTGATATCGACCTCGCGAACCCTCTTCTACGCGGATGACCGCGCGCGTTGCGTAAGCGCGATGTTCTCACGGGGAACAACGGGCAGACTTGCTAATTACTCGTGGTAATTAAGCGATCGATCAACGCGCGCATCGATTGACGCGTGTCTTCGAAGAACGAGAGAAGAAAAAAAATAACGGACGTAAGAGAGAGACAGAGAGGAGACCGCATTATCGGTCCGCAATTTGTTGATTAATTTTCTCGATCCGAACGAATTCGCGCGTGTGCGTGAACAATAGTGTCTCTTGTGTTACGTAGAAAATTTTCTCTCGTCTTTTTCCCTCCGCTTGGGATATAATTCGCCTTTTTCGAGAGAGCCGCGCACGAGAGAGAGCTAATTAAATACGCGACAAAGAATTACGGGATCGAATATTCAGATGAATCTCGGAGAAATGCTCTTTGTTCCTTCCCGCGCGCGTTTGTGTGCGCGCGCGGTGTGCTCACTCACGTCCGCGTGCTCCTCCGCCACACACGTACGTACCGTAGAGGACGTATCTACGTAGAGAGACGTACTTACGTGCGGCGCGTGAGATAAGATAGCCCCGGTACGGTCGCGAGCGACGTAGGGGTGGCGAGGGGGAGTATAATTGGCGGAGAGCGAGATGAGGGGGAGACGAGGCGGAGAGAGAGAGGAACACACACGCACACGTGCACACGCACACGCACGTTTCTCCGGGCCCGTACGCGCGACGAAGAAGGAAAGATGCGCGCGGAGATGTTCCCGCGCCGGGTCAGCGCGGGGTCACGCTTGGAATCCAGAGCAAACTATCCCCCCTCCTCCCCCCCGTTCTCCCGCGCCCTTTCCCGCGCTATCTCTCCTTCTCCCGCGCCCTTACCTTCCCTCCGCGTTCCTCTCAGAACCAACCGACCGCTCGCCTACCCATCTATCTGCCCGCCTTTCCCTTTACCGCGCGATCTTCTTCTCTCTCTCTCTCTCTTCTTCCTCTTTCTTCTCCTCATCCACCGCTTTTTGCTCTCCTTTTTTTTCTTTTTTTATTTTACTCGATACCGAGGTAGAAGCCTATGTACCATCGAAGCTCCGTGTAGCCCTTTTTCCTCCCCCTTTTCCTCCGCTCGCTCCGTCAACTTCCCCCTCGGCGAAACCCTGTTTCGTCCCCTCGCCCTCGTGCACGAAGTCGATCGTGGTTTCGTCTCCCTCTACCTTCGGCGAGGTAACTGCGAGGTCCGCGTCTTCCGCGTCATTGCGGCGCGATCTTTCGCCGACGCGACCGATTCCGGACGACAAATCGAATTCCGCATCGAGGAATCTAGTCGACGAATGAGCACCGCCGACGCTGATCGCTTCCCTGACGAAGAGCAATATCATCCACGCAAGCATTCCTCCCTTAATTGACGTACAATAATAGTAGACATCGAAGATGTAGCAGAAAATTTGAAGTTGATGCTCCAGCGTCTTTTCAGATAAAAATTAATTCTAACCCTTCGCATGAACAGATCTCAAAAATGATCTACGAGTCGGACAAACTGGGTCTGTGAGACTCATTTTGCAATCGAATATCTCCGCGGAAAATCAATATTTTTTCAATTTTGTCTTTTTGAATCGAAAGTTCGAACGATTCTGCGTTGATAAAAAAAAGAACAAATTGAAAAAATCTCTAGCAGTCGCAAAGATATAAGCGTTTTTACTAGAAACACCAATGCGCAATTTTGATCGGTTCTGGGAGACCTATGTCTGTCCGTGAAGGGTTAATATCTTAAATAAATTAATTAACCCTTTGACATACAAAGACGGATATCTCGGATATGTCATGTGTTTCTCCGTTTCTGAAACGCACGCAAATTAATTCTTTGTTAATTTTTAGGTCATTAGTATTATATTATTTTTTTAACTTAGCAATAAACATAATATTTATATTATGTTTTTTGTTAAGTTTACGCAAACGTAATAAGTGATATTTTTCGATCACATCGAATTTCACTTAATTCGCATGTCAAGAGGTTAATTTTACTTTAACGCCGTTCCGCTTTTGCTGTTCACTTCATCGAGGTCTTAAAAATCTCCACTTGCAGCACTTCGCTGCAAGAGAGAGAGAGAGAGAGGAAGAGAATAAACGTCCCTCTCGCCTTGCGAGAGAAACTTCGCTGTCGCGCGATAACGCGCGCACGTGCTCGTTCGATCTAACGCGGATTGACCTTTGGGATTTTTTTCGTTGCCGAAGGAGTGATGTCAAACGAAGAGGGAGATTAATAGCCGGCACGCCGAGAGGCGAAAGTTCGCGGCGATCGGTCGATGCGCATTTAGCGCGCGTATATCCGAGCCGTGTCGCGCTCTCGAAAGGTGCGGAGAAACGCATTTACGCGCCACCACTTGTACGGGAGATCGCTTCGTCTCGGCGGATACGTCGGCGGAGCGCAAACGTCTCTCCGCTTCGGGGCATCCCGCGATAGACGCTCTCGAGGTCTCGCGAGCGCGTTGAAAACGATATGTGAAAATAACAAAAGAAAAAAAAACGCACTTTAATGTATCGAAAGTGCATTGTCGCGTATCGACGCAAAAATTACATCTCGACTGGCAAACGATGCGAAAAAAAATGCGATTGATGAGTATCCGACAAGTGTAAATGAGAAAAAATAGAAACATACGATCACATAAGATTGTATGCAAGTGATCGGGTCGCGTCAAATTTTCGGATCTGATCTCATACGATCTTGTACACGGAAGAAAAAAATGATATTAAATCAACAGCATCAGGTTAATTGAAACATATCCTGTTGATGCAACATCAATATTATTGCACTGAAGAATCAGGATATTAAATTACTCGCGTATGCAATTGAATGAACTTTATTTTTGTGGCAGCCCGTGACGTGTCGACTTTAATTGAAGTAATTTTTTTGTTTATGATCTCGTGATCTTATGTCTTA
Organism: Pseudomyrmex cubaensis; assembly: GCA_014825685.1. Lineage (NCBI taxonomy): Eukaryota > Metazoa > Arthropoda > Insecta > Hymenoptera > Formicidae > Pseudomyrmex > Pseudomyrmex cubaensis. The sequence goes on along the minus strand of QVOA01007132.1, from coordinate 16,840 downwards.
TATATTACCTTATCGCGCGATCCGATCGCTCGCATATAATCTTGTATGATCACGTTTCTATTTTTTCTCGAGTATTGACAGCACCGTTGATGATGTTCTTGACGAGCTTCATCCCTCGGAGGAACAAATGTCAAACGCCGGCGTGTGAAATCGGATCGGATCGAGCCGATCTATCGCGAGTTTTCTTATTCACTTTCGTAATGAGAGCGCGGAGAGTAATTATCTCAAAGAGTCGCACGTTTTGTTCAATCATCGAGAAAGCTGTGAAGGTTTCTTCCCCTCTCCCGACTTTATTCTATTTGGTGCAGCCGCGAAACTCTTATCGAGCGATCTCAAATGAATGGAGTCGCGCGGCAATAGGACGCGGCAATCGCGCGCGCGTGCACCCCAGGCAATATCCGCCGGCCGTTAATTATAACGACACATCCGCGCTGTGTTACACGCGTATGAAGTATTTCCATTTCCATGATTGGACCGACGACAACGTGAAATCGTCGTCGGCCGGTTGGCGCAACCACCGACACAGGATGCGGATCTGTGATTCTGCGCGGGACGGAGGGGGAGAGAGTGAAAACCCGGAGGACACAGAAAGAGACGAGCGCGAAATGAAGAGAAGAGAGACGGACGAGGAGGAAAGAAAGGGAGAAAAAGAGAGAGAGAGAGAGCGAGAGGAAGGGATACCGAATGGGGGGTCGCGACGTGTTAGGGATCCGCCGCGTGTCAATTAAGTGGCTCTGACCGGTGAGATACGGGGGCTCCTTTCCATGCGGGGATATGCATACGCTCCAACTACGAGAGAGTCTGCTCCTCGACACATCGCGCCGCCGACCACACGTACAACTGCGCTCACGCACGCGTCGCGCGCGCAAAACACGGCGCGCATACAAGGGTGGCATGCAGAGAGTCCGTCCGTCCGCCCGCGCGGTTCTGTGTCGCGCGCGCTACTACATCCCGGCGAAGTTGTTTTTTTTTTTTTTTTTTGTTGGATATTAGAAAACAGCTGAGAGCGAGTTTGAGTGTTTTCTTTCTCGAAAGAGGTAAATTTTTTAATGGAAGTTTCGAAAAGGTATCAAGTGGCGTTTTCACGGAAAAATTGAACTTTATATTTTCTGGAAAAAAAAAGAAATCGTGAGAGAGACAATTATTAGTACCAAAGTACTTTACATGACAGTAATTCGAGAGTTTGCAATGTGAATATTGTGGTTTTGCGAGGAAATGTTTTACAATCTTGTTTAAACATTTGAAATTAAATTAAATTAAACCTAAGCAGCTGAACATTTGCTGAACATGTACGTGAAAAGGTGAAAGAACTTCACGTTTCGATCAGTCTATTTTTTTTTATCATCCTCAGCCAAAAACCGAAACAATATTCTGTTCGCAAAACTAATGACACGCACCAAAGTGCCAAACGTGAAGTTCTCTCACCTTCAATTTTTCACGTACATCAGTGAACGTTCCTTAGATTCATTTTAATTTAATTTCTGATTTATTGGATCTTTTTTTGTTTATAATTAGTTTACAAATAGTTTACAAATTTGTTTTGCTCTCAATACATGCTCTATAAAAAAAAACATAAATTTTTCTGTTTCAGATACATCGCATGAAACGATCGGAGAACACGCCGGAACGATCGGCATTCTTCGAGTGGTGGTCTCTCTCTTCCCATCGCCGTAGAATTAAGTTCGTTTATATATGTATATATATATATGTGCTTCTTTTTTTATTTGCCTCACGTGGTGGGCCACGACGAGAGATCTCTCTCTCTCTCTTTTTGACCCAACATCCTCCCTTTCTCCGCGTGACACGAGACCTCGTTATGATGACCCCCGTTCGCTCGAAGGTCCTATCTATCGCGATCGAGAGACGATCCCTGTTTACCTTCGGTCTCAATGACCGAGCTCGTACGAGGAGCTCGCATTATCCTTCCCGCTTGTTCGCCGTGAAGTTCTCTCCCATTTTTTCGTGTTCCGACCACGCGAGAGCTCGCAGCTTCTTTCTTTTTTTTTCTCACGTGGATAATATTTAAGATAAACATCGATTTCTAGAATTTGATTAATCTCGCGTTTTCGTCTCGTCAGCCGATCGTCCTTCCCCAGAGACGTTTGGGTCGTAGCGTTTTTTTAACAAAATTCAAAGACATAACAGATATAGTTGAAACGAATATGCAACGTACGTGCAATCCATATTTTTAAAAAGTGTAAATTAATACACTTGAAAATTCGAATTGATATTGCATGTCCAAAATATCAATTTTACTTCCCTGTGAAACTTAAAACACTTATTGCAAAAAAAAAAAAGACACCTTAGCCAAAAAAGTCGAACCCGGACTTTCCGCACTTCGTGCGGTGAATTTATACATTGGAGATGCAAGTTGAGCATCTCGGATGAATTTTCGAATTGAAATCAATTGGAATTTCCAACTGTACTAATTAATTTATACATTAAAAAAATATATTATTAATTTACACGTTTAGAAATATTATTGCACGTACTGACATTTTTAACTGTCTGCTAGTTGCGAACTTTCACGAGCTTGACATTTGGTTTTAATTCGCGTAAAATTTACCAATTCGCATAATTTGCGAACGTTCGAGATGCTGTTTCTAATATCAGCGCGACGTCTCGGACACGTTGCCATCAATTAAGAAAATTGCCATTTCGGAACACGGAAAATTGAACTTTCGGAACCGCTCAATGAAAACAACCCCGGAAACGTAAGTAGCACACAGCGAAATGTGAACGACGATCGCGACGCGTGACTAATTTGTCGTCAAGTGCCAAGCGAAGTGCGAGCAAACTCATTTGTTAAGAGATTCGAATCGGCAGTCTTTAACGAGCTTTGCCGATCGCTCCGTGTGTGTGTGTGTGTGTGTGTGTGTGTCACGATGTAATATGTGAATACGAACGTTTGCGTTATTTAAATACGCGCGCGGCGGAGGCGGCGGTGCGCCCGTAACAAGATTAAGATTTACGACGTTACACCGGTACGAACTTATGAAACATCGGTGCGCTCGTAATGCGGCGGCCAACTGTACGCAAACTCGCTACTACTACCCCTTGGTATTTCATGCCCTGTTATTACGCACGCAAGGTTGCGCACATTGTGTAGGTAACATGCAAATTCCCGCACATATCCGGGACCGAAGGAAATGAATAAGCCCCGGTGTAATCGGCATTGCCTATTTTCAGATAAGGTCACGATTTCATTCCGACTGTTTTGCACCGCGCGAAGAGAGAGAAAGAGAGAGATAGAACAGGTTCTCTCGCGGATATAATCGGCGACCGATATCGTTTCTCGTCATCTCACGCGATCGCCCGGTCGCGATAATAAATTGCAACGACTATCTCGCGGTATGCAAAGCAGCCGCGGAGAGAAGCGCCCCGAAAAATCATATTTCTCCGTGGTTTCGCGATTCGTAATAATCCGATCCGGGGGATCTGCTAATAGCCGCCGATGATCCTCACCACCGTGAAACTTCGACGTTCCGCGATAGCTTGACGATATTTTCTCCGCGGATCAATCGCCGGTCGTGAATAACAACCGCGCGCGAAACTGTGTCACAACCGCGTTTGCCAAATATTTATAAACCGTTTCTACGGATTTATTATTTTTTTTTTTTTCGCGCGACACGCACAGTTTGGTGGCAAACTGTAATTTCCGAATATTCGGTTATCACCGCGTTTGCTGCCAATATTACGTGCCGTTGTTCAATTTCCCCCAATTTTTTCCGTGTCGCTCGTGTTTTTTTTTTTTATCCACAAAGCGCGCGTGCAACAATTTAATTCGTTCAAGCGGAGACGCGATCGTTATAATTATCGCGGAATTGGAGGACACGATCTTCCGAGTTCTTACAGAAGAAGGAGCAGATCGGGCGCGCGATCTCTTGTCTCTCTGTCGCTACTCAATTTCTAAAATTAAATTCCTCTATTAACCATTCGCCGCGTGGCGATTACATTTAAGCGAAAAGAAAAAAATCCCCGTCGTCTAATTAAGAGCGCTAATGGAAGCCGTTCGCTCCAGGTGGAGGCTTTCGTCGCGTCGTAGCGTCAAAGTGCAAACATTAAATATGCCGTGGACGATTTTTAAGGACAGTGGGCGGGCGGGGGATGGCGTTGAAGGATGCGAGAGGACACGAGTATGAAAAGGGCGAAAGGGTCGAGGACCGGAAGTGCACGTGAGTGTGTGAGGGGGTGATGCGCGCGCGAAGAGGAGGGAACGGCGAGGGTTGAAGAGCGGTTTAACGCGTTTCCGCGGTAGAGCGGTTTAACGCGCACACACATATCGTATCGCGTGTGCGCGCGCGAAAGGTACATGGAGCAGCAGCGCGAGTCTCTGTGGATGTTAATGCGCACGTATGCGGCGCGTCGCGGTGTCGTGTGCTACACGATCTAAAATCGTTCGGGCCTGTGTCGCGCTTCACAACTGCGTTGATATTATTTTCAGCAAACCGTTCGGGCGATCCGGTTAGAAAAGCGCGCGAGATTAATCGTTGATTTATCAGCTTCGTCGTCGTCGAGAGGAAAAACTCCATGACTTTATCGCGCTTATACAAATGATTTTTAATTCGACGTTCAATTTGTTTTTTTTTTACGAGAGCAGATTACGTCACGCGTATTGAGACTCGATGAGAGAGAGAGAGAGAGAGAATTTATATCACGACGCGAATTACAAAGTGGCTCTACATATTTCTGTTGTTTGTCTCCTTCAATTCTGCTCTCTCTCTCTCTCTTTCTCTTGTCGATGCTTTGCAACAATTGCTTTGCGCGGAGATTCTCTCGTTGTTATACTCGTTTATTACATATGCGAAAAGGCTCTCGCTCGCATCCTTGCAAATTTGCCGGCGGGATTAGAGGGACCTAATAAGTTCCCGCGCGGACAGGAACACGTGTAACGCCGTAACGAAGAAAGCTTTCTTGATTATGCATCCTACGCAGCTTTTCTTAGTTATACAGAGGGGAGGAAAGAGAGAGAGAGAGCTTTCTCGATTATACGTTGTAACCAACCTTTCTTGGTTATGCAAAAAGCCCGCCTTGATTACGCGTTGTAATCAAGAAACCTCTTCTGATTGTGAACGTGTTTGCGTCCCCCTCCCACGTTGCTCCTCTCTCTTTCTCTCTCTCTCTCTCACGTTATTCCGCCGGGGTCTCGACGTTATCTCCTCCGCGGATATTCTCTAAAAGTGAAAAATATCACCGCGTCGTACGTACGTCCTCGCGCGCGATAACGATCGCTTAATTGAACCACCAGAACCACCCGATTCGATTGCGCGATATAAAAAAAAAAAACTTGCGTCGTAGATTCGCATTTTATCTTTTAAATTGCCTCTGGCCTCGCGCGATTTTGCCGTGCAAAAAAAAAAAAAAAAAACTATCTGCGGATGGATGGTAACTTAAAGAGCTTTTTATCGTCGCTTCATCCCTGACCGTCCGCAATATCGTAAGAGAGAGTCGTGAGAATGCGGCCTCCGATGTCCTCCTGTGCGTATCACCGTTACACGAACGGGCATGGCGTGCAATGTACGGGGCCGCGTAATGAAATGCTAAACGCACAGCGGGGGAGGCGGGGAGAGGAGAGGAGAGGTGTGCGCGATAGCGCAAATGAGTGATCGTGTAAAACTCTCGTGACGACTGACGGCGTCGTGTTACATTATCAGCGACGCGATTACAATGCTGATTCGCGCGTTAGAGTAAGAAATCGCGATTTGTTCTCGAAAACGTTAGTGTGTGTGTCTTCTCCTCTGAGAATCGCAGCAGGAAAAAGTAAAATCAAAGATAATGAGTCGTCAAAACTCGACAGGTATGTTTGTATACAAATACAAGTTTATATTTGACAAATATGTATATACACTTGTATATATATTTGTCAAATATAAACTAATAAATAAATAAATACCTAAATAAATACGTATGTATTTGACAAGTTTCATAATTGATGACCCAATTGCCGCGCAGGAGAGTGATCGACTGATGTAAATTAAATTAACTTCTACACAGCGATCTTGATTTTTTGCAAAAAAAACTCACTTGAAGAAAAGAATCGCTAGAATGGCAGAAAGATTAGTTACTGCGTGGCCAGAAAAACTTGCCAAGCTTATTGAAGTTTTTGTTTTGCCGACAGAACATTTCGTTGATAAAACAAAAATTAACAGACTCGGCAAATTTTTTTCTTGCTGGTCGTATAATAGCAAACCTTTTGTTTTTCCGTGCTAAACTTCTCAAAAGTTGTGCGTGAGAGATATAGTTTTTAAACGTGTAAATTACTGCAATAACACAAATATAGTTCATGATTATATTTTTTTAGTGCAAATAAATAATTGCTGAGTCAACCGTATTGAATCAGACTACACAAATTTAATCAGTGCGACAAATTTTTGTTCTCGGTGCAAGTAACAATTTGATGTGAATTCGATTTATCTCAATTTGCATCTTCTGTTTGCGCGCAAACTACTCTCGTTCGTGAAAAATTAAAAAAAGCCGCGAAAGAGACACTTCGAGGAATCGACTTACTTCCCGCGCGATTGTCTCGTCAGTTCCTCGAAAGATGCAATTGTCTCGTTCAAGTATTTTTCACACACACACGCACGCACGGGCGCGCCTAAGGAATTTGAAATTTGCTCCGGCGTCGAACAGTTAATTCGCGATGCAGAACGAATCCTTATCGATGCACGAAAACGGAAGCAATCAGGACGCGCGCGGCTGCTGTGTGCACACATACTACAGCAAATGCGATGTAACAGAGAGAAAGAGAGAGAGAGAAGAGGTCACGCGGGTGTTTCGTTTAAAACGGCGCCTGGGTCTGCGAGCGTAGATGCACATCCAGCAAGTGCATATTATCGAGTTCGCTCTGTTCCGCCCGCTCGCCGCCAAGGGGAAGTTCACGGTGTCCGTGAACGAATGCACGATCACGAAGCGAGGCCGAGGGAACGGCACGAATACGGGCCCGGGGTTCGGGCATAAATGTCGAACACAGGGGCGGATTAGGGCTTAGCTCTCTGCCGCGCGCGCGCGATTTAACCGGGAAGAAACACAGCCGCGACTGTGTACTTAAGCGGCTCGGGCGTTGAAATTAAGTATTTATTCGGCCGTCGCGGCGCACGCGATATTAAGCGACAGAATGTTCGGCCGCGCGTTCGACGCTAAATGTGCGGTAAACACGCGAAAGCCGCGAACGACGCGAGCGTAAAGCGCCGGGAAAATCGCGCGCGGACCGGATGGACGTGCGCGAGATGTTCGCTTATGTGCCGCATAATTGCGCGTCGCGCCCAAGTGCGTGGAATAACGACGAGTCGTTCAGAGGCGCAACGTGGCGATTTTTCAAAGAAAATTAGTTCCTTCTAATAAATCCAACGACCGGATTTTACACGCGCGCGTGTGTTACAAAATCGCGCTTTGCGATGCTTTGTATAAAAAAATCGGAAGTTGATTATCGCGAAACGTCCGAAACAACGATCGAGAAAAGATACATTCGATTAAGTGGCGTCGAAAAACAGCTAATTAAGACATGAAGTTCTCTTTCAAGTTTCACGAGCATGGCGTGTCATTAGCACAAAACGCGAAGAAATCTCCCGCCTCGATATGATCAAAACACATCAAGCCGTCATTTAATTAACTTGTGCAAAAATTCAGAACGCGGGGTTGTTTCAGAAACCGACATTTTTCATTATCGACGATTCAATTAGAATGTGTCTGCGATTAATCGGCGATTAAACATTCATTGTTGTGCGCGTAATTCGCTCCTTGATCCGTCGTTGACGGGGAAAAAAAACGACATCGCGGAACGAGAGAAGGCGACGGCGATGTTCGAAACGCGGGGGAAACAAGACGCGCGGAACGAGACGACCATCCGCCCCTGGAGGCGGGCAGGCTTGGGGTCCGGCACGATCTATCCGCGGTCGTGCGTGTTCGTGACTTGGGTCAGGCCTGGCCTAGCCTGGGCCATGTTACGCGCGGGGCCCGGGGTCGTTCTCTCCACCTGCCCCCTCCCTCTTTCCGCCAACGACGTGCCCACACATCGATACCGGTGGCGGCCGTATCCGTTGCCGCCACCATCCTCCTCCAGTTCCTTCGATCCTGCGGACCTAAGGAGCAGTCACGGAGCAACCCTTGCCGTGGCGGGCGTTAGAATGCCCAAGGGGGACGGGCGAGGCCGTGACGCGGCGGAGGGACGAAGGGCGGCGATGCGAGAAGCGGCGAGAAGGAGGCGGTGGGCAAGAGGGTCGACTTGGTTTGGAAAGAGGAGGGCCAGGAGGGAAGGCAAAGACTCTCCGCAGGTCGATACCATCGCTAAGAGCCACCAGGTTCAGGTCTCCCGCTGCCTTCATGCACCAAGAAAGGGGACAAGGAGGAGGAGGAGGAAGAGGACGAGAGACGGGCGAGAGTAAGAGGCGGCGGAGCGCGAGAGCAAGAGGCGACGCGACCGAGAGAGAGAGAGAGAGAGACGCGCTGGGCTTCCCCGTAATTATTCAGCAAGGAGGACCCGCGGGTCAAGTCAGGTTATCTTAGCACTAGGATGCAGGGTTATCTACCCTGCCTTCTACTCCCGTTCCTCCCCCGGTCGTCGTTCGGGGAGCGAACGAGACGGAAACTAAGGACGGGGATGGAGTAAACAGAGAAGGACGACATGACTTTTCTCCGTGTCTCGCTTACGTATCTCGCCTCTCTACACTTGCAGCGCTCGTAGAACGTAGATGCATGTAAGTACTCCGCGATACCACGGGCCACGATACTCACCGGGAGACGCTCTGAATGCGAGTGAGGTGGTCTCTCCCGTCTCTAAAGGAAGAGGAAGAGACGGGATTTGTCGAGGAACTGTGCGGGATCACCCGGGTAATGTCATTCGCCGCGATCACGCGGACACGTGGACACACAATATCGTCCTTTCTTCCCTCTCCCTCTCGTACGAAGAGAGAAGGAAAAAAAAAACAATAAAGATGTCGCGTAACGATTTTCAGCTTTTGGCGGGAACGGGACGAAATCTCGCGAGAAGCGAAGATTCGCGTCCCTCGTCCTTTGCCTCTCGAAGACGCAAGTACATACGCGAATGCACGCACGTGCGCGCTCCCACGTCTCCGTACGTGCGACGCATCCGCATCGGCACAAACAGGGAGAGAAAGAGGGAAAGCAACGTGCGACGGAGAGAGAGACAGAGATGGAGAGAGAGAGAAGTAGATAGGGACACTATCTCGGATAGCTGCCTCGTACAGCCGCGACAATTGCGGGCTACGCGTCCGCGAACGTGCCCCATTCGCCCGTTCGGCGGTTCCCCAGGATCCGAAGAGTATTACGTGGCTTTACGGCGCGAGCGTGAGGGATGCGACGTAGGGAGTGCAACGCATATGGCGCGATAGGGCGTAGCGCACGTAGGGTCTCTATACCGGGGACTCCAGCTGCGCCATGCGCGTCGTTTGCCGCAAACGTGACGCTTGCTCGTCATACGACGAGCGCACGGGGACCCCGAAGAGATGCCTTTTTATGAAGCTCAATAGAGAAAGAGAGAGGGAGAGAGAGAACGAGAGAAGGAGAGACAGCGAAATAACATTTCGCCTCTTCCTCGGGCGGCAACGTATTCGGAATAATTTTTCCGAAGATACGCCGCGCGCCCCCCCCCTTCTCACACCCTTTCCCTCCACCCCCCCGGTACACGTGGGAATCGAATTACCGCCGGCTTTCCGATATCCGGTTAGTCGCGCCCGGAGCGCGATTCGCGAATCGCTCGTTTCTTCCCCTGCCCTTCCTTTTTCCCTCCCCCCCGCACGCCACATCCGCCTCTTGTTCGACGCGCGAATGAATCTCGGCAAATATTGATTCGACTTGACGCCCGAGAGACGCCCGGAGGTGCCTGGTGTACCGGCACCGAGGCATTTAAATCGCCAAGAAACCACCGGCAGCATTCCATCAACGTCGTGATGTACATCGTGAGATCCTCCATGTCTCCTCTTTCTCTCTCTCTCTTTCTCTTGCTCGCGAGAAAGAGAGTTGACTGCATAATCCACCTCGGTCGTGGTTTATTCGCCACGTTTTCCCTCAACTTAAAACAAATTTTAAGCAGACGTTTACCAATAGCTACATGAAGATCTGTATCTCAAAAATTTGCACGTCCGTTAAGAGCGGGAGGGGAGAGGGGGTTTGTTAAGAAAAAATATCAGGAGTTCATGAATATCCCGATGAGACAAGGAGCGAAGAGAGAGAGTTGGTAATTCGGTCCGCAGATTTACGTTGCGCATCACCGGCGATATCCCCCCCCCGCGTGGCAGCTGACTCGCCCGGAACGCGATTTTCGACGAAGCGTCTCTCCTTCCCGGCACAGATAACGGCGGTTTCGTTCGGGGGTTTTCCCGTGAAAATTAAAGGCCGAGAAGAAAGCGCGCGAGAAGAGGAGCACGAGGATCGCGAGCTTATGCAGCGGAAGAGAGGAACGAGAAGGATAGGAAAGGCGAGAGAGAGAGAGAGAGAAAGCGGGAAGATCGCTGGTCTGATTTCACGCTCGGGCTGTTTAGCGATGGACGTAGATATGAGACACCTTCTCGAGCGTGCAGCGCAACAGCGGGATACCAATCCCTCCCGGTTCGCCGGGATCGTGACCTTCCCATCCAGCGAGAGGGGTTTTTCGCGAAAAAGAGAGTCACGGGGACGACGAGAGAGGGCCGAAAAGCGAAGCGCCGAGATTCCCCTTCCGACCGCGGGTTGATCGTGATCGCAACTCATCGCTCGGACTATTCCCACGCGTTTGCGTCATCGTTCATTGTCACCGTGTTTTTCGCACTCGGTTGAAATCCTCTCCTCTCGAGTTCGGTTCTTCTTCGCTTCTAACTATCTTGCTCAATCTTTTTCGCGAACTCGAGCATGACGCGTCGGCTTTTACTCATCTTTCTTGCGAGACAGAGAGAGAGAGAGAGAAAAAGAGAAAATGTCATTTTGTTGTGCTCCGGAATAGCATCCCCTTGAGCGCAAAAGCATGAACTTACTTAGTTAAAAAAATACAAACGTAGGTTTCGCAGCTTTGATTCAAGATAGAAAATACTAAAAATTTATAAAACACACAGTCAACATTTATTTTAAAAATCCATAAGTAATTAATACAATGTATAAATACATTATTTTTATACACACATTATTAAACATATTTGTATCATAAATAATCAATAGTGTTACAATAAAATAAAAAGAAGTGATATATAATATATAAAAATATTACAGAATAAAAGAGAAAAATTGCAGAAAAAAAACAGAGAGAGATCGATCGATTTAGTTTTATTTCTTAGGGCGTGGAAAAAAGAAGACCAGAGACAAGAGAAAAATTAAGAAGAAGATAAAACTTTGACAATATATATTTTTTTAACAAGTCGATTATTTTGAAATGGCGAGTTTCAATGAAGAACCCACGACGTCTACCCTCTTCTTTCGCGGTCGTGAGGCGCAACAGGGGCCCCGGTCCCGACGCGGACACGTCGAGTCGTGAGGCCGCGGTTCTCCGATCTCTTCGCGGCGGGTACGTACACAAGAGCGCGGCGTACCGTATCTATATATTTCGAGGCGGGATGCTGCAGTAGATAATCCGGCAGAATCAGGCCGGAGAAATTACCGGCCGTTCGCGATTTCCCACGTAAAAGCCCGACCGGATCGCGAGGGGAGGAAGAGAACAACACGCCGCGGAAGAGACGGAAGAGAGGAAAAAGATTTCCGATCGAGAGATTAAAGACCAATTCTATCGCCGCCAACGATTGCCAATGATCGTGCAAAGTGTTTGTTGTTTCTGCCGCGCAGATACCGATCGCGCGCGATCCCGCGGAATATCCCCGAGAGTGCGTTCACCTTCGATTAGTTTCCCGACGCGTACCGCGAGCTTCTCTTGCTCGAATTTCTCTTGTCGTTTGAGCGCTAAATAGAATCAGGCGGACGTTGTAAAGTTTGAATCTCTGTCACTTGCTTATCAGGCGAACATTTTAGACAAAGTTTAGACAAAGTTTCGACAAAAATCGCCATAAAATACGAATATCTCGTGCGTGTTTTTTTTTTTTAATTCGGCAAATAACGTTGGATCGTTTTCTTAAACATCAACTTGCGCGCACATCGATAAAATAATTTACAGCTTTGCGCTGTAATAACTCATCGCTTCCCGGCATCCGACGTGTTCGTCCCAATCGCGACGTAACGATCGGACTTCCTTCTGTTACACGCTCCTTCTTCTCATCCTCCTTCGAGGAGGAAAGCGGCGCGTTTCCGCAACGTTATCCGCGATGAATTAAATTAATCTCTCTCTCACTCCCTCACTTTAGGAGACGGGAGCGGGATTGTTGCGGGAATAGGTAACGCCGCGTCACTCGTGAGTTATTATCGCGCGAAAGGCGCGTCTGTGCATTCTCGCATCCGTGAGGAAGACGTCACGGCGCCATAACCGCCGCCGTCTGCGACTGACATTGCCCGTGGAAACCGAGAGAACCGTCGGAAAACGCGCGTTAGGGGCGCGGTTCCGAGGCGATCGCTATCGCGGTTAACTGCGACCGGTGCGTCACACAAGTCCTCGGAACTTCTGTCGTCGAAAATACCATCGAGAGGGAGAATAAACGACCTTTCTTTATCAGCACCGAGTCCAGATATTCGATCCTGATACTAATGATAGAAATGTCTGTCTAAATATTTCTCTCTCTCTTTTTGTTGTACTTATTATGTTATTTTAATTTTTTAATTTTTCACAATTAACCCTTCGATTCTTGGAAATGCCTTTTGTCGGACTGACGTGGGTCTGTGAGACCCACGCGACTTTAAATTTAAACATCTCCGCGAAAAATCAATTTTTTCTTAACTTTATTTTTTTTAATCGAAAGCCTCAACGATTCTGCATCGGTAGAAAAATAGAAAAAACTTCTAACAGTTTTGAAGATAAGCGTGTAAAAAAAAAAAAAAAAAACTAATTTTTGCTGGAGACGCCGATGCGCAACTTTTGAGTGGGTCAGGGAGATCCATTTCAGTCCACGAAGGGTTAATATTTATTTGCTAATTCTTTATATGCTCATTTTTCATCCTTTCTTTTCTTTCACTATCTTTTGATTATTCTTTTTTTTATTTATGTTACGCTTTAGGCGACTTTCTCAAAGCGCCTAACGAATAAAACAAACGATGTATCACATATCGCATATCGTATCTCTCTTTGTTTTTCTATTTGAAACACGACAAGTGAAAGAAAACATATACGGTGCAACCGCGGCAAGTGTCCAATTCAAGAAAGTTCGTTTGAACAATTCGGGTGTCGCATGGCAAGATATTAAAACGCAATTAAGACGAGATGTATCGCGCGAACTGCTCAAGAGTCGTCAGCAAGGCGACGCCATCGCGCATTATCTTTGCACGACGTCGGCTTTCCGAGAAGCTCCAAACACTTCCGTCGTCGCGCGTCGTTGCAGGTCTCGCCGCGCAAGCCACCACCGCGAAGCGAAGCCACGAAAAGGCTGGCGAGGACGCGGGGGGTTAGACGAAATAATAGCCGGAATAATGGAAACTAATGCAACGTCGTGGTCCCCGCTATTGAGGGAACATTGTCCGTTCCGAGTATCGTCTCATTGTTTGTCGGATTCTGCGAAGCTGAGGTGGGCGGTCCTCGTTTCTTGCCGCTCGCGCATTTCGCGGCTCAAATTTCGCAGACGCGGTGCGGACACCTTTCTTGCTTTCTTACCGAGTAACGCAAGAAGCGCATCCGAAAGAGAATCAGCTGCCAAGACACGTTCACGACGTTTCTAATGTCGCGCGCCGTGCTAAGAACTAAAATCCGTTTGCAATGAATAATTTAAATAACTTTTTCAACAAAACAATAAAGTTATAACGAGTTAATGCGAGGAGAAAAGGTGTTTAATTAGTAACTTAATCTTCAAGTTTATTTGCATTTTCTTCAGTTTCATTTATTATCTTCTCTTTTTAATTTCTCACGATTAGAATTTTGTCATTTTTTTTACATACTCATTTTTCGTATTTTCTTTATTTTTGTGGTTCTTTTATTTCTTTTGTTTGTGCGAAGGCATTTTCTCTGAGCTCCTAACAAATAAAGCGATATTATATCATCTCTCTCTCTCTCTCTCTCTTGCTTTTGATTGAAGAAATTTTATTCGGACAGATATAAAAGCATTTAATTTTTTTAAATATTATTCATGGAGCATATTACTTTATATGTTTCCCACGTATATAAATATCGCTTTCATAAAACACATTCCATCATTCATTAGCTGAGACGTATTGTTTTTTAAAAATTAAATCGTTCCAGTGCTTCCAACTAGAAAAAAATGCATTCTAGTAAATATTTTATAAAATTAACACAAATTATGAAGTATAAAAATGTAAAAATAGTCGGTCACAAAACTTCAGCGAACTCTCAAGCGCGCGTGTAATAAATGCTTGAATTACGAAACTAGACGTTTTGAATGACAAGTAAATATACGTCGTCCACCGAAAATAAACAGTTGTCTTGAATAAAATAAAATTTTTCTGCTTCACGACAATTTTTCTCTCTGTGTGATAAACTCAATAAATGCACACGGGGGGAACACATTAAAGAACGAAGACAGAAACACTGGAAGCGCTAAATATCACTCAGTCGCTTAAACCAGCCGCTTATGCAACGCTATATCGTCATTTTATTAGCTCCCGTCATCAACACCGCCCGGGGGCTGCTGTATAGCGCGCCGCGTGATTGAAGGATCAGAAATGACGTGCATTAGCGTAAGTTCTTCATTGAAAGTGATCGACGTGCGGACAGGAGCGCGCGTTCCATCGGCGATGCGCGATGTGGGTTCGGGAAACAGTTTGCCGCGTAAATCGAGCATCCACTTCGGGATCCTTGAGAGAACGCGGCGAACGAGCGAGCGAGCGAGCGAGTTCCACGGTCGATCGTGCGCCGTATACGGGGGGAACGTCGATTATCGCGATGCGGCCGCGCGTCGGCGGCGAGTCGGTCGAGTTAAGAAATAAATCAGCGCAACGGTTTGGCATTAATTGAGCCGCATTGTATAACACAGCGCGCCCGGTGAAATACGCCGCGCCATCGATTTACGATAGATAAAACATACTTTATGGGGATGTTTCTCCAGGAGGGTTGCAGCGCGCAAAGTTGTTTACAGCTCTCGCGCGGAGGAGCGTTCCTCCGCGCGAAGGATGAAGGAAGAAGAAGAAAAAAAAACGAACGAGCCGCGCACGACGAGAAGCGGCGAGATCGACGCGAGAGAATCGCGTGGAAAAGAGAGAAAGGAAGACGGAGAGTTAAAGGAACGCGGGGCGTGAAAAATGCCTCGCGTGCGCGACGACGAACGAACGGCACGCGGAAGAAAATGCGAAGGAGATGAGGATTTTACGGCTTCATTTTTAATTCCGCTTCCGCTAATGTGAAAATATGCGTTTCGCATATTTGTCGAAATTTTATCGAATAAAATCTAGACACACACGTACGTCAACATCCGCGTTGCCATTGAGCCTTTACTCGTCTTCATAAATTAGCTCTCTCGCGCGCGATTTGCGAAAAACTGCACTCGAAATACGCCTTTTGCGTATTTCCGACTCTTTTTCACGTCCGAAAATAAATCCGTTGCGTTGGCAAAATGCGTGCTTTTGACCGAAAGAATTCCGCTATTCAGAAATATATTCCCGAACGATTTAAGCTTCTAATTCAGCTTCGAACTTTCCTCGCGATTTTGACGTAATTTTGCGTCCGCGAGCGTGTATTATACGCATTAAACGCACCGCAGCAAACACAGTTGCGGCGGGCATTGCAACGTGTTACGCGATAGATACGCGTGAATGCAAGCGATACGTGCGTACGTACGTACGTATGTATACATGCACTTAATGATCCGTGTGCCGCGGCTTTCTCTCTCTCTCTCTCTCTTTCGCTTCCCTCCGCCACGTTAAAGCCATATATCAAACGGCTAATTAATGCCGCGCGTAATTACTCCCTATCATAATGCGAGCGAGAGAGAGTCCGCGGGATGTGGAGGGGTGTGCGCTTACACACACACATACTGCACCCCCTCGACACGACGCGGTGAAAGGCTTCTCGTTGCGCGAGAAAAACGTTCCGTGGTCCTGATGCGGCTAGTACGCACTGCTCTCAACCGTACACACACGGACGCAAATAGAAGTCGATATAAACTCAACTTGAGCGGGAAAAATGTGTGTGTAATGTGTTGGGGGGCGTAAAAACGTAATTGTTACGTCTTTGTTAAGAAAATTACATTGTGCCGGGAACTCATAACGTCTATAACGGGACTTCGCTCTTAAGACGTGTCGACGTTGCTTCCTACACACTTAGTAATTTCGACGATGCAACGTGACATTTTTCCAAACACTCGTTAGCGTACCGGGAAATTTATTGTGTCAAACACCTCCGTCCCGGAATAATTGCTGTAAGATACGCGCCACATGGTGTGTGTCTGCATTTTGTTATCTCGATCAACCAATAATCGATCAAATCGTTTCTGTTTCGAATCTTCTTCAGTGATGGAAACTAAGTGGGAAAATAAAAACGAAAACTATCGAGTACACATTGAAGTAAATTACAAAAATGCAAAATTGCATAATAAAATATGTAACATATATATATGTAAAATAGCTTAATATAAATAATATAATATAACGTAATATAAACTGTGAGAATATATATGAATGCACAAGGAAGGTGGGTTGGTCAAACATACTTTTTATTTTTGCATCTCTCTTTCGGTGTCTTTGATCTTCTGTTCTAAATCTGTCAAATTTGTTACATTAATTTACGGTATCGCTTCAACTGAAGATGACGTAAATTAAAATCAAAACGTTTTGTCATAACTGGAGTCTAGTAATTATTGCACAATATCCTGCTGCT
>QVOA01007131.1:0-26197 GCA_014825685.1 Pseudomyrmex cubaensis | reverse complement strand
AAACTAATCCTGCATTGTATGACGAAATTTTTCTTGATGATGACAATGCAGGAACATGTACTATTAAAGTTGTTCCTCCAAAGTGCACAACTTTATGCCAACCGTGTGACGTTTATTTTTATAGACAAGTCAACAATTTTATAAAGCGTTTGCAGAATTGTTCGACTTTAATAGAACAAAATCGCGAAATAACATCTCGCGAAGATTGCATAAAAATTCATTCAATCACACATCATCAATTGTCCGCTCCGAGTTTTAGAAATATGTTACAATATGCATGGTTTGCTTCAAAATTAACAAACGAGAGAGAGATATTTATGAATGTCAACGAAGTATGTTTTCCAATAGATATTTTAAAGAAATCGTGTGAATGTAAAAATACGGCGTTCATACGATGTGCACACTGTCGTGAAAATTATTGCTTCACTTGTTTTTATGACAAATATCATCCCGCATTATGTATTGTCCCATCTATTTCCAATGAATAAAACTTGTTGCATATATTTTTACACGTTGCGTACACTTATTTATCCGCTTTTTATAAACACAATTAGCAATTAGTAATACCCTATTAATTTTTTTATTGTACTATTTAAATCACAGATTTTTTATGCAAAACAATGCACTTTTATAACATGCAATAAATAAACAAAAACGTATTACTTACATTTAGATTGTTATGTAGAATTAAAAAAAAAAAAAAAAAGTATCAAGAACTAGCAGCATCGGTACTACTAACCTAACCTAACCTAACCTAACCTAGTTCTCGCGAATGCTTAAGAGGTTCGTCTTATTACTTTATCCTGCAATACTCCACATAGTCATCTATCGATTCTATAAATTCCGTCCAAATCGATTGGTACAACGTCGTAGTCTCCACTTGTGAGTTAATCTGACGAGCTAATTCGTTTACGCGTTTCGCACAGAGGAGTTTGTTGTCACAAACCCCGAGCTCAGACCCAGCCATGCCATTTGCGTGCGAATTTTGAACCACAAATAGATTCAATGCAAAAGATGAAATAATAATAATAGTAATAATCTTTCTGAATAAAACTTATTACCTTCCACTTCCAGACGACGCCGGAAGAGGTAACGACGTTGTGGAGCCACGTTTGTTCGCGCTGCTGTTGCTCGAGATTGTAGATATATTTGATGAGGATTTTGATGCGGATTTGCCGGAGTGATGCTTGGACTTGACGCATTCCGGCACTAACTGATCCTTACAGCACTGGCTTTGATGAACCGACGTTCCGCAATCTGATTTTGCAAGTTGAAATATAAGTTTAGAAAAAAAGATTTTTATTTATCTACAAAGCACAAAAACTACCGCTCAAAAGTTTGGAAATGCCAAATTTTCTTAAACAACAATAATAGTATTAATATTTTCAAAGAAAAGTGTAATATGAAAAACTTTACCGTTTGTTTTAATCGTTTCATATATTACTGATTCAATTTAAAATAATTGCTCGTTATGTTCATAATGAGTAATTGTTAAAATTAATAAATTGCTGAATGCTGCTTGTTCAAACTTTTGAACAATAGTATACACATATTGTCGAGGTAACGATTCGCTTACTGTCGCAATGAAGAAACGATTTGTTCGTCAACTGTTTCATACACACATCGCACAACAAATTTCCCTGAGCCCCCACCGCAATCGTTACCCACAGATGTTGCTGATGACTAGATTTTTTTCCACTTTTATCCTAAAAATAAGAAAATCTCACAATAATATATCAGGAACATTTCTTGTCAGACGCGTAATAACTGAGTAAAATTGCCTCACCTTTTTTTTACGGAAGAAAATAGAACCGCGCTTTCTTCTAGTCTTCTCGGAGTGCTGATCGTCATATGCAGTACCACTGCAAAAATTAATAATATACACGTATCGACGGTGGCTCTGTTGTACAAACGCTTAAATGGCCGCTTATTAATTGAATTAAATTTTTATAAATGATCTGCGGTGCAAAACTATATAAAAGCATTTCGACTTATTACACAGAGCTTATTACAAGAGATCAAAAAAATGTGCGTCGCCATCGTAAATATGTGCGATCAGATAGTCACGTGTTCGAAACAAATGTGTAGCATGCACAAAGACAAAACGTAACTCAATAGTATTGTGCGATTGCAAAATTCGAAATGATCTTCGCGTAATATGATTTTTGCGCAATATACCTAAGTGATATTGAAACTGCCAAAAAGATTTTAATATATTCGAATGGAAATACAATATCCTCTAATAAATGTATGTGAGAGATCACCTGCGTTTGGTCTTGCATTCGTAATGTAACATACGTACTATTTGTAGCTACAAAATCGATCGACCAACAAATCGATACGAACCGTTTTCCATCTCTCAGAGACGAGTTACGAAAGATATTTTCGCAGTGTTATAAATAATTCGGTGAAGGCTTTAACACGTTGATCGCCCATGTATTTGGATGACAGGTAAGTTTCCGCAGGAACGCGCGTTACCCCACAGACACGGTTTCGTTCACTTAATCAAGCGGGATTTTGCAAATAATTCGCAAGAGTTTTTAATAACAACAAAGATGATTTAAAATAGTAAAAATATACAAAACTGTATACAAGTGCTTGTAAATAATTTACACGTAAAAAAAAAAATATTAGTATGTTTTTTACAATATCCTTTGAAACAATTTAAGCAAAGTTGTGGCGTTTCAGGTAAGGCAAGTTTCCAGTTTTTTCCTTCTAGCTGTTTGTTAGTTTAGAGTTTGTTTGCTTGTCAAACAAACAAACCGTTATCAACAATTAATATGCTAGCGCGATAATCCGCGGCGAACCGCGAACTCCCCCGGCGGAAAACGTACACAATGCTGAGCGATCAACTTGTCAAGAACGCCGAAGTACTCACTCAGTTAAAAGTTCGTCAAGGGATATCTGGACACTCGGCGTGCCCTCTCGGTCCTCGTGGAACTCGTGACTGTGTGTCGTGTGAAGATCTTCGGTTTCTGTTTCACTCCCACTACCCTTTTCGTTTCTTTCACGACGGCTGTTTCATGCAGGATTGTGGCAAATTTTTTTTAAATAAAAAACACGCACACTAAAGCGTCTATTGTGTGATAAATAATGAATTCTCCGATGACGATGATTACATATCAAATATTTGACAATTGTTTATAACTGCTCGCGTTTTTAGAAGAAAAACAAATTAAATCGCACGATCACCGAGACAGAAATATAATCGATCGGAGTGTAATGCAGAACTTTACACGCTGCTTGCATTTGTTTCACGTTTGCTTATGAAAATACAACACGAGCAGTCGTCGTTCTACGTAAAAACGCAAAAATATTTACGAACGTAAACATTTCTGAGAATCATTCTCTACTAAAGTTAAAAAAATGTTCGTGCAGAGAATCCGTGTCTATTGTCAAAATAAGTCTCTACTTTTGTGCCAAAATAAAAAATAAAAAAAAAAAGTGTCAACAATAATTGAAATATTATATAGCATATGCATGAATAATTTTGCACACAAACGTGCAGATGTGTGTTGCTTTGTGCGTCATTGCGATAAAAATTTACGATAAAAAAGATCGCAAGCTAGATTATAGAATAATTGAAGATATTAAGCGGCTTTTTATTTTCAAACAACAAGTACTTTTAATAATAAGTACGTCTGACATTGTCGATAATTCTTTTGTTAATCTAATTTTGCGATCTTCGCTTCTGTAATTTATTAGACTTACGCTGCAAGTGACGGGGTCGTTCGGGTCCCGGTCTCGGCTAAATGCGCAACCTGCGGTGTAACAATCGAAGGCGTCGATATGGACTTTTGAAGAGGTAAACGCGAACCAGTCAATCCCGGCATTAAACTGCTACTTTCTGCTAATCTCTGACTACTCCTCTTTGGGACTATCTTCTGATATTCGCTCTGTTAAATAAAAATGTTTTGCTATGTATTTTCTCAGGCGCGAATAGAATTTTCTCGAAGGAATTTCTCTTGATATTACCTGTACAAGATCAGCTTCGTTTAGCGAATGAGTGCTCGTTTGCGACCTGCATGCGCGATTGCTTACAGATCCGGCACACGGTTTCCCATCTAATTCTAGCTCGTTCTCGCTGTCTAAGCTACTTAAACTAATGCTGCGTTGTCGCTGAAACGAGTAAACCAAGTATACCTTGTGATTGCGTGAGAGCATTAGTAACGACGTCGGGGCGAGAAGTGCGATGCAAATCAAGCGACCAGAGAGAGTTATCGTAAAAGCGAATATATGACCGTGACCAGGCGTTTTCGAGGCCGACGCAATCTCGATGAGCTTTGATTTTAGCGCTACTTAAGACACGCGTTTTCACAACAACTAGAAAACTGACAGTAGAAAGGAAATACGGCGAGAACAAAACCGATGTTCGGGTTGAAAACTTCTTTATTCAAAATTTAATTGCAAACGTTTCGATCCTGATTTGGATCTTCTTCAGTGTCTGAATTAAAGAAGACACTTCTTCCTATCTTTTCTTTAATTCAGACACTGAAGAAGATCCAAACCAGGATCGAAACGTTTGTAATTAAATTTTGAATAAAGAAGTTTTCAACCCGAACATATGGTTTTTGTTCTCGTATTGGCCGTTTCCTTTTACTGTCACAATTTTACGAGAAGCAACATATAATTAACTAGAAAACTGGCAAAATAGGAAATATTTTTGCTCAGCATCAAAACCCGCAACATCAAAACTCGAACTCACCGAAATCGAGTCGGTTTGTACCTGAGTTTAGCAAGTGATATACCATGTTTTGGGCCTGCAGCAGATGATTCTGCCCGGAGAATCGTCGACGACCGCGCCGGTTGCTCTCAAGATCCTCTATATCTCCGGTCCAGCTGCGTCTTCTGTCTATACCCTGCGCCAATTGTTGCGCGTGGCTCGCCGACGGAAGATGCGTCGGGGAACTGTTGGTGGAGCAAGTGGCGAGGATGAGATCCGGATCGGAACCTGTATCGTGATTGCCGGGACGAGACGCGAGATCGCCTTCCGCTAACGGACACAGAGACGGGCATGAGGAAGTCAATCTCTGCAGAGCCTCGTTATTGGAAGCGCGATTGTGGAATCCCAGAGTGCCCAACGTCAAGTCGCGCATACGTTGGATGCAGTCATGGATTTCGTGCAATTGCTGCAAGTTTTCCTCTGCAATAAAGCAAACATCGTTTCGCGTTTTGTAGTTTATATTTTACATCTCACTTGTGGAAACTATTGGAAGAAGTTGTTTTTCGCGTTTCTTCTCTGATATTTTTGGTATCTAATATTCTTCTGTTTTTCATTTTTTTATTTTTCACCTCCATTTATGGAACTTTTGTTTTTTTTTTGCGGGTGTGAAACGAAAGATTTTTTGTTTTACCTAAAACCGGATAATTCTTGGTCACACCAGGCGAGTGCGGTGTGATGCTAATGATGGGCAGAGGATTAGGCTGGGTTTGTATGTGGGTAGTGCCGAGCGTGAGCAACGAGTGTTGCTGATGTTGTTGCTGCTGATGTCGATGATGATGTTCGTCACCGCCCTCGGACATGGTAATCGAAGTTTTGTCGGTATTGTCTTTGGTGTTGTAGCCGGTGTCCGTGACAACAATGCCGCCGTGCAGATTCAGGCCGCGCAGATCCCCATTAATAATAGGCAACACACGATCGCATTCGGAATGCGACGAGCCAAGGTAATCGGTTATTACATCTTCCTCGCTGTCCTCGCCGCTATTCGGACACTCGTCTGCAAGCACACGGTCGTCCGTCTTATTGCCAATCAATCGCCGTAGCTGCATTTTCTCATTATCGCGCGTTTTAATTTTAATAACATCACGGAAGGAAGAACTGGTATCCTTCGATCTATTTTAGGACACGTAGCGTGCGCAGTGAGGGCCAAACAGACTGTTTTTCGCCGCTCGATAGCTCAATAACGCACGGGACGGGACGGGGGTGGGTGAGAACGGAAAGAGCAAACAGCGCGCAAAGTAGTTTAACTGTTGCGCGTGTGATAGAGAAGAAAAGTGCAGCCACGTTGCGAGAGGCGCACATCAGGTCGCGGGACGCGGTTTCCGAGAAGTGCCGCGATACCGGAAAACCGATATCGAAATGTTCCCCGTCGCGCCTTCTCTCTCTCTCTCTCTCTTTCTCTCTATTGACTCGGTCGGGACAGAGACACGAGCAACAACTCCCGTGCGCGTACAATCGTCGCCGGTTTTCATCTCAAACTTTCCGCTCCGCTTCGCTCGAATACCTCGTGAAGATATATCAGATGGAAAATTAGGTCAAATTACGTATTCCGCCAACGACGACGGCGGCCCGTCGTCGTTCGCTCGCTCTTGAGTACAGGCGCGAGCCGGATAACGCGTCGTCGCTCCGGATCTTCCCGATTCGCGCGGCGTATCCGGACGTATCGAAATCATCAAACCGATACCACGTCAAACGGTATGTGTTGGTAAGGTCACGTTAAAATAAAAGGAAAAAAAAAAAAAAAACAAGACTCGACACGCGAGGGCACCACACGCACACACAAGCGTGAGCAGAATTTTTAAAAACTCTCTCATGATCTCTCGCAACGACAGTTAAAACGGTAGATCGAAACGTTCTCTTCTCGCTCGTCCGATTGTTCATTCCGCAACTTCAATTATACACGCGCTGCGTCTCTCTCTCGAACAATCCCGCATTATTCCGCAGTTTTCGTGAGAAACAACCCGGGAAACAACTTCGTTGTACGTAACCGCACATTCAAAGATACCGAAGCGTTAACTAGTTCGACTCGTGCCAGCGCGCAATTTTTTTTTTTATTATTACTCCGCTGCTAGAATCTCTACGCTACGGATTCCCGCGCGACATTAATGACGTCGATGTATGTCCGAACGTGGCCCAAGTAATGATTTCTCACGCAGGATTTCGCTCGCATCTCTCGGACACACGCACGTTGGATCGTAGATCCCGTCCTTGAAAAATAAAATCCTATATTCGCGCGATTTTTCCGACGACGACGACGACGAGAAGAAGGAGAGGAAGCGACGACGGATCTCACCGACGCGAGATCTCCCGTCGTCGTCGTCGTCGTCGTCGTCGTCTCTCGGTGAAACGGTATATTACACGGACGAGCGAGAGAAGCGC
This sequence comes from Pseudomyrmex cubaensis, assembly GCA_014825685.1. Taxonomy (NCBI): domain Eukaryota; kingdom Metazoa; phylum Arthropoda; class Insecta; order Hymenoptera; family Formicidae; genus Pseudomyrmex; species Pseudomyrmex cubaensis. The sequence continues at coordinate 19,098 of QVOA01007131.1, read as the reverse complement.
GCGCGAGATGGAGCATACCGTGGCGAACACTTTTCCGGGTGGAAAGGGGCTGGCAGACTGTTGCTTTTCGCTCTCTATGTAGCTCCCGGAGCGCGAATTGATCCGCTCGCTGGCCCGCGCTGCCTCCGTGTACCCCCGCGACCCTGTATAACCCACCGTCGAAGCCGCCGCCGCCGCCGCCAACCTTGTCGTGTTGCCTCCACCTCCGTCGCCACCGCCACCGGCATCGGTGTATTTGTTATATAGATTTGTATCTTCCCGTCCTAAGCGCCGGAAATACGGATATACAAATTCCTCGGCAAATATTTCTCTACGTTTTTTTTTTTTTTTTGTGTGTGTCTTTTGTCGCTCAAGTGGTCTCTACGTGATCTTCGGCTTTTTTTGCGAACGGCTCGGAAGCTGTTGAAAAAAATTCAAGACACTAAAATATTATATCGTTTGTGCGAGCGGATTCGTCGTAACAATCAATCAACTTCGACTTAAGCGCGCAACCAATTGTCTTCCTCTTTCTACAAATAAAAAAAAAAACAAACAAACAAACAAATAAAATAAACGTAACAAAGGATCATGGTTGAGAAAGCTCGGTCAACTGCGATAAGATAAGCGAAAATTGTGAAATTATGCGACTTTTCCGAGACACATCGCATGCAAGTCTGCACTTGTGCAAAATAAAAAGCAATCGCGATAAAGCAATGGAAGTTTGCACGCATATGTATACGTACTTATGTAGCTCTCGACGCGATCGGGACAATATTTTTACCGATATTTCAAACATTAGCCTAATGTCTCTAGATAAGTAAAAGAAAATATATTTTTCAAAATTAATCACTTGTTTTTTTTTTTAGTCGGTTAAAAAACAGTTTTGCCATTTAATTATCGGTCGGCAGCAAGAAAAATTGTCGAGTCTACGACAAATTTTTTCATCAACAAAATGTTTTGTCGGCAAAACAAACATCTCAGCACGTGTGTTGCTGGCCATGTAATAACAAATTTCTTGCTAAAATATATTTTTTTTTCCGTGTACATATTTTTCCCGCAACTAAAAATCTCTCGAAAAGAGACCGCATTGAAAAACATCAAAAATTAAAACGCTGTAAAATTAACAGACGTCAGGAAAATCTCACATTAATCATAAGAAGCAATTTTTGCTTCGTTGAGTAATTCAGACGCGAGTATATTTGTATCGGTGATTCTTTCTAAATGCTCGGACATATTCTCAATAAACTACCGTTGTGTTTCTACCCGGCTTCCCGTCACAGCAAGGATTCGCTGTAACAATCGCACGCTGATATATACAACCCTTCGACAACAGCATCGGCTTGTGCCAAAGTGTCCCGAGAGAAGAGAGAGAGAGAGAGAGAGGGAGAGAAGGGAGAAAGAACGAGGATAGAGGAAGGAGACGCAATTGTGTTGCTCCAGCTGGCATTTGAATGTAGGCCGCGGTGACTGCGCCAGTCGATATTATCGGAATTATTAAATATTCCAGAGGTAATGATTTTCGCGATGGTTAATGTCGCGAGATGACGTCTCTTCGCGTAACGATCTCACCCTCTCTCTGAGAGAGCAAGAGAGAGAGAGAGCTCCTCAAATGATACTCTGCAGATCACGAGATGCGCGGCATGTGTGCCGCACACTTATAGCATATCGATTTGGAAAAGCCTTATAAAGCCTTTACGCCAAGTATCTGAAGTGGAATTCTGTGTTTGCTAAGAAAATAAGCAGCGGGTTTCTCCGATTAGGGAGAAAGTTCTTTGTAATTGTTTAAATAACAACAAGCTGCAACTCGGCTATTTTCGAAAAGCAAAAGCAGTTTTTTCTTTAAAGTAATTAATCTTGATGTAGAAAAACTTAAGAGTGTCATTTTTTATCTTCTCGAAAATGTGTGTACGCATTTATTTTAGAAATTAATTTAAAAGAGATAACAAAAACCATTTAGTTGCTGAAATATGTTGGACTTAACGAAGAAATAACGAGAATAATTCTGAGAATAATTAATAATAAATTATTTAGTAGAATTGTGAAATTAAATACATTTATTATATGAGACTGTTATTTTAGAAATTTTAATTTAAAAGAAATAACAAAAAGAAAAAAAAAACATTTAGTTGCTAAAATATGTTGGACTTAACGAGAATAATTCTGAGAATAATTAATAATAAATTATTTAGTAAAATTGTGAAATTAAATACATTTATTATATGAGACTGTTATTTTAGAAATTTTAATTTAAAAGAAATAACAAAAAAAAAACATTTAGTTGCTAAAATATGTTGGACTTAACAAGAATAATTCTGAGAATAATTATTTAATAATAAATTATTTAGTAAAATTGTGAAATTAAATACATTTATAAGACTGTTATTTTAGAAATTAATTTAAAAAAAATAAAAAAAAAACATTTAGTTGCTAAAATATGTTGGACTTGACAATCTGAGAATTATTATATATAATTATATAATTATATAATTATTTGATAAAATTGCGAAATGAAATCTATTTATATAAGACTATTATTTTAGAAATTAATTTAAAAGAGATAACAAAAGACAGTTGCTAAAATATGTTGGACTTGACAATCTGAGAATAATTATTTAATAATAAATTATTCAATAAAATTGTAAAATTAAATATATTCATATAAGACTTTATGTATGTACATGTAACAAACAATACAAAATGAGGGTATGAGTATGTGTATCTTATATATGTACATACTTTAGATTAGAATATAGGTAAGTGCTTCTCTCCACTTGATTCACATGGTATTGATTACCTCAAGAGAACATTCTTTTGTTTCTGTTCCGACATAAATAGCAATGATACATATATGCATAGGTGCATCAAGTTTACCGTAATGCAGTGTAAAATAAAACCTTATAAAGCGATATACACATATTTATTTCTCTCACATTCCGCATCAAGCTCTTTTAATTAACGAAAGCTCTCACCGATTCTCTCGAAGAAAATAAACAATATTTTTTATTTTCTTCGTGTATATCAAATGTTATCTTATTTTAAAATGGAAGCAACAAAAAGAGAATATTACGCGTGTTATATTTTGAGACTATGATCGCAAGCATTGTGTGTTATTCTTATCATTGCAACTGTTTAAAATAGAAACCTGCCAAAGCTTTAAAAACACTATAATGAGCAGTTATTACTAGTATAAAAAAATTTCGAGATAAGCGTTCAAACAAAATTGTTATTTTTAAGTTGTGTGTTTATAATATTAAAAAATTAACACACAGTGCGTTTATAGCATTAAAATTTTGTAAAGTGTGTTTATAATATTAAAATTTTGTGTTTATAATATTTAAAAAAATTTAATATTATAAAATATTCAAACACCAAGTTATAAAACTTTAATATGTCTTTTCTATTGATTTTTCCATACACATATATATGTATATACACATGGAAAAAAAATATATTTCACACGTATAAACCATGTATTTTATAAACACATCTATTTTACGCGCGTAAGATAAGATTTATAACAAAAGCATAGTTCTCGATTCGCCTACACAACAAACCTACACACGCATTTTCCGTGTGTCTGACAGACATACGGAGAAAGCCGCGAGCGAGCGAGCGAGTCAAAACGCGAGTCAAAACTCACCGGAAGAAAACGGAGCGAGCACCTCTTGTCGCTTTTCCATCGCTTCTTCTCAGAGTGTTCTCTAACAAGTCTTCAATATATACAGCCACACGCACTTCACTCGGCGTTTTTCACACTTCCCAAAGACTTCGCGCAAAACTGCAACAATCGAAAAGATCGTCTGAGCCAACGTTAGCGAAATCGGTGCATTTTTTCCTCGGTGCGCGCGCGCGCGTGTGTGTGTGTGTGTGTATGTGTGCGGAGGCATTGCAGAACTAACAAGGCGCTTTCTTTCCTTTCTTGTGGGCGTAAAATCATTTTAACGGGATCGAAATTCGGTAAAAAAAAAACAAACAAACAAACAAACAAACAAGCGAACAAATGGGGAAGCCCGACAGCTCCGAATCGAACAGAGATGTGTGTATGTGTGTATAAACTTTGTTAGAAGCGCCGTATGCATTGACAGGTGGACCGTCGGGGCACGAGATCGTCCCGACGACGATTTTTCGATCCTCCTCCCGTAAACCGGCTCCTCCCGAATTCCCACGTCAACGATACGTACCAAAAATGCAATTATCCCGGAACAGCCATTTAGGGTTGCATCACCAGCGTTGTCGCGAACGATGCGGCTAGCTTGTTTTTCAGCAATACGACGAAACGGAGCCTCGCATCGCCATCCCACCGTACGACACGGTCAAAGGCACGTCAACCATTTTGCAGTGATGCCAGTGTTCCATGGGACGCCCTACCATTTGACGCTACCGGAATACATATGCGAGGTGTTGTTGCACAGAGTACACGGGAGAGCGGTAATACCTTCCGAACAAGCACAAATGACTCTCCCCCTTCTTCTTCCGTTTTCGATATCTTCTTCTCGCTAACACAAAGCTCGTGCGACGAATCTGTTTTCTTTAGTTTAAAAATTAAAAAAAAAAAAAAAAATGAAAATTCTCAATGAAAAAAAACCGCAAAGTTTCACCGTAAATTGATCTTACGCGAGAAGTGCGTGCGAAAAAAATTTTACCTCACAATTTTGTAGTAGAGAAAAAGAAATTCATGCCTGCGTCGTGAATTATTTATGTGTATTTTATTATTACTGCAGTGGTACGGTCGTTGGATTTTGATCGACTCGCACAGTTGGCTGCACTGAAAGTGCACCGAACAGCACCGAGTGTCAGCGAATGAGAGGAACATGCGTTCGGCGCATGTGTGGCAAAGCGGATTATCGGAGACCAATCGTCGGATTAGGGACGTTTCAGCGCTGCAAATGTACAGTTCGTGTCGCGCGCGCTATAGATTTTCATTACCGGCGGTGAACGTGATCGCGATATGATGCGACGACGATGTCAAAACGAAAAGGTACTGTCAGAATTTGTCACACAGTTTGTTATAGCACATTTGTTCCGAGTAATGCGTGCGACTTGACGATTTCAATCGCGGTGGAAAACCAACGAGACGCTCGACTTTGTTGAATAAATTTGTCGGACAAAGCGATGAACACAAGTTCGTTGATTTATTTGTGATAGATTTTTATGCAAATACTAATCAAAATACATCTAACCTATCTCTGTCACACGGTCATATCGGTAAAAGTGCGCGCGGTGTTTTATTCTCGCTGTCTGAATGATACGATATCGCAGTACTATGAAGTTACACAATGGAGCTTTCCGAATCGCGAAACGTTATTAAAGATTTAGATTTAACCCTTCAATCGCGAATAGCGCCACGTTACAAGACCTGGCTGCCGTTAGGGACACAACAGGTAAGTAAATAAAAATAATGTAATTCAGTTTGAGAGAGAAAGAGAGTGTGTGTGATTGTTAGTTAAGTGTGTAACATGATTGTGTTTTTCTCTTTAATTTTCAGTTAAGACTCAGAAGCTTAGTACAAATAATAGGCCATAATCTGAATGCTGATGCAAATGGAGAAGCATGTTGGTACTACTACACTCTGCATAGTTCAAGCATGTCATCTCCCTTGTACACAAGCGAGGCTATTGACAATGCCAATCCGAGATGGTCTTGTCTGGAAGTGCCAACTCTGCATGCCACAGGTTACTCAACAGCCAGTGGTGAGCGTTACAGTCTGTTAGTACTATGAGTGATGTATATTTCTTGGTACAAGCGTACATGTTTGCTTTGTCATCAACTCTCGTCAACTTGTTTACATAAATGTTTCTTGAGAGATTGACAAATGTTTTATTTTGTCTCTCAAAACAGAGATTATCATAAGAGTTTGGAAGCGTTCGATACCAGCTGATGCTACAAAACCCGATGTGACTCTCTTCACCTGGGGCATATCGTTCACCGGATTGACATATATCGGTCCTAAACTCCCAGTTAATCTGGAAACAATTTTGAAAGAAAATTCCTTGATATTTTATTTTCACGGTGGATACTTCACGCCTGTGTACTGCTGTGTGACAACTCCAGAATTAAAACGTTACCTCTACATGAGTTTAAATGCGTCCGAAGTGAAAAACAGTTACACCGTAAACAAGCTAAGTAATCTGCGAAGCAAGATGCAGGCGTTGAAGCAGCAAACGGAATCGGTGCAAGCGCTCAGAATACGCATTGCGACGGGTGATGATTTTTATACTCCCAAATATCCACAAACGACTCTGAGTAGACTGTTGCAACCACGAAGAGTGAATAAGGAGAAGAAGATGGAAATTTTGAGGATACGTAAAGAGCTGGAACTGGCCAAATTTAGGACGAAATTGCTGGAACAAGAAAGAGCACGGAAAATGGCGGAGATACGTGTGTTGAATCAATTGCACAACAACATTGTAGAAGAAAATCAAGATCATGGTTTGTGTATTGTTGAAACATCTGTGATTTGGATAAAAAATATATAAATTATATATAAAATTTAAAAAATATTTAAATTATATATAAAAAATTAGCATTTGAAGAAAAGCAAGTAAAAGAAAACTTTTTTCGTGTGTTAGGTTCCACCTTGTTGGAAAGATACAGAGAGCTGAACAGAGACATGGACAAACTGAATGAATGGCGACAAAATCACATGGAGACTAGGGAAACGTATTTGCATAAAAGCGGCCAACTTGCTCAAAGACGGCAGCAGTTAATCTCAGAATTGAGCTTAATATATCCGATTAAACAGGTAAATTTCGCAAAAGAAAAAAAAACAATAAGAATGAATAGTCTATTTTGCGCAATGCACCGAACAGCTAAGCTTTTCTTGTAGGACAGCACTGGAAAATTCAGAATAAATAACGTTTACTTACCGGACAGCGAGGAGTTAGAGTTGTCGAATGACACTCAAGTGGCCGTGGCGTTGGGCTTCGTCGCGCATACGACGCAAATGATCGCAAATTTCCTTAACGTATCGACCAGATACCCTATCATACATTACGGCTCGCGCAGCAAGATTATAGACCACATTACCGAGAGTTTACCCGATAACGACAGACAGTAAGAACTTCTTTCGCGACTTGACGCGTTCCGACGCAACGTACAATATCTCAACTTGTAATGTTTGTTTTTAGGTTCCCGTTGTTTGCCCGAAGCAAGGACAAATTGCAGTTTCATTACGCCGTGTATCTATTAAACAAGAACATAGCTCAACTGCGATGGTACTGCGGCCTTCCAACTACCGATTTAAGAGCAACGTTGCCCAATCTCGCCACGCTGATCAATATTAAACCCAATCAGATCTAGTACGTAATAACGTGTGATTAGCATCTCTGACATATATTTTATAATATATTCTCCGATAAGATAACAGAGAATTTGATTCTTCGAATTCTTTGTGGCAAATCTAGAAAAAACATCCGTTGTAGAAATCCGTTGCTGGCAAACACGCACAGGTTGCGAGACATTGTGCACTTGAGTAAAACATTTCTCAATAATTCCAAAACGTTTCGACTATGTTTTAAATAATCTTCAGTTTGAATAAAATAATTGAATTATAAAAACCAAAAGATTACAGTCACTAAATTATATTTTTTAACTCCTACATGTTTGCAATAACAAATGTTATAGGCAGATGTTATTAAAAACATAGATGAACTATCAAAACAAATGTAATACGATGTTGAACATTCCTCGAAACGGCAACTATTTTCACTTCGTAAAAATTAATAACACACTTTTACGATGATATTCAAGAAATGATATAAAACTGTTGTCAGATATGCATCACTGGTACTTATTGTACTCTTGATCCCACACTGATCCTCGTATGTTTATTTTACAGTTTAGACGATTCCAAACGAACGTTCTCTACCTCATCATTGGATACCGAAGGTGGTAATGGTAAACATAATCCACCTCTAACGCCGCCATTGCAAAAACTACTTTTTGAAAAATGCCACCGTTCGTCTCGGTCGATGAGTCAGTTGCGGAGCATAAAGTCGTCACTTGGATCCTCGTTGGATCAGGGTCTCGACAAACCCGTACAATCGCCCGCGTTGGGCAGTCAGTCGAAGCGTATCTGCAAATCGGAGGAGAGTGCCATTGACAATAAAGCTTTGGTACTGGCTAAAAACAAGTCGAGCAACAGCAGTAATGAGACATTAAACAGTGCCATTCTGAATATTGATAACCTATCTTTTAAGAATAAAGATAACTTTGTCGAGAGTAGCGATAAAGTTGTTATTGAGAGTAACATTGAGATCATGATACCTACCTCGGTTTCTAAAGCGGGTAATCTCGCGGATAGTCTTGAAAGTTCTGCGAGCGCCCGAGACAGAAGCTCGAATTCCATAAGCAGCTGCGAAATGGCTCTCGGTAATGGTCAGACCGACGCGGATGAAAGCATAAACGGTAATCACGTTGGCAGAAAGGAGGAATTGGCCGAGATCGAAGACGACGTGCTGCCGATGGATGACACTTTAAAAAATGTCAAAGATGCGATAGACAGCGCGTGGAAGAACAGCGCGGAACATAATTGCAAAAACCAAGTTTTACAGAATTATGACACTAGCGCGACAACAGTTAACGAACAAAATAGTAGCAGTAGTAGTAGTAGTGTTCAGAAACAAAGCCCATTAACGGAAACTGCCATTTACAGCAGAGAGCATCTCGCTAAATCGTGCTTGTCGTTGGACAATGTGTGTACTCACGAAGAATCGGAACAGAAGCAAGATTCGATTCGTAGTTATCCGGAACAATGTACAAACGATGTCGCGTCACGACAAAAGCGCAACTCCGAATCCAAGTAAGTAGAGACATTTTATAGTCGCACGTTGTGTAAATTAAGTTTTTTTTTATAATGTTTACTTAAAAATAATCAAATACTTTGCAGATCAGACAAATCGAGCTACACTCAACAGGTTGAGAAATGGTCTCAGGATATTGTAATAAGTGAACCAATGGTAAATTTTAAGAAGCATCTCTTTTTCGCGAAACCGAAGATTCTGATTTTTATGAAAATTAGATTTTAATAGAAATAAAAGGCTTTAAATGTTCAAAATAAATTCTAAAGGAAAGAGCCAGTACGAGACACAGGTAGTTATTTATAATAAATAGATTATTCTGTGCACACTACTACCAGTGTCTTAGGCTCATCCTGGCTCTTTGGAATTTATTTAGATTTTAATGAACTTAAATATTTCTACAGTCTGTTCTCCTCTCATCACATGTACACCAAGTTTTCATTAATGTCAGAATTTTCGCGTTTGCAAGGGTTCGCTTGCAAATAATATACGTTTAATATTTAATAATACGTTTTTAATATTCAGATAGAGAAATATGTATATGTTTATATTTTGAATTTTTAGATAGACACAAGTTCAATTCTAAGCGCATCGGATTGCTTTTCGTATGACGAAACGACGAGATCGCCGTGTGACATTCAAGCGTCGAGCGAGTACATAGACATCATTAGACGTAGCTCGGAGAACGTGTGTGCGCGCACCGAAGCTTTGGCCAACAAGAAAACTAGTTTCAAAGTTATGAAACCACGTCTTTAATACACATACATACATATATATCATCAGCCTATACATCATACAGCTGTGTCCTAATAATATATGTATAAGCACCAAAGGTCTCGGACAGATAAGATTCAGTTCGTATATCTTACATTTGTGCTACACTGGTAACGTTATATTTAAAAGTTATTATATTTAAAAGTTAAATTTGATTGACATTGCAAATGTTAAATAATATATTCATTTATTATCGTGAAATGTTTGAAGAATATATTTATCATTTTTTATTTATTTTATTGATAAAAAAAACTAATATTTCTGATATAAAATCAATGTAAAACTGATATTTGCGGAGCAAATATGAAAATTATGTATTTTGTGATAAAAAACAATCTAAACTCTCTTATATGTATGTATATAAAACAAAGTGTCATTTATTGATATCTTACTATTCTATATACATACATATATATATATATGTTATGTATATGTATATGCTCAACACGCTTGTTTTTTTCTTCCACGTTGACGCAAACAACCGCGACAATTTATAATCGATTATAACCACGTGAAAGGGTGGACTTGTAATCCGACTACACGACTACTAAAGATCAAGTAGAACCGATAGTTCCTCTGTGACTGCGCATATATTTGTACATGTGATACAAAGAAAAAAAACAATGCAAGGACCTTATTAGCTGTATTTATTAGAGTTTATGTATATTTTCATGCTGTGCACTTATACACATGTCACTTTAGTTGGACGGTAGTAAATCTTGAGAGCTGATCGTCGGGATTTTTTCTAGGTTTTTAGGTTAACAAGTAAAGTGTACATATGTATCGATACTGTATATTATGTTGCGATTCTATTATTGTAATATATACTACAAAAAAAGAATTTGTAATTATTATTGTATCTATCCGAAGGCATTTTTATTAAACTGAAATTACACACACATGTATATACGGATAGGGTGTCCGGTAATTAATTGTTTGGTTTTTCATCAAAATAAATAATTAATTATAATTTTCTAAATCAAACTTATTATTAACAATCATTGCTGTTAGATCACTCCTCCCATTGGCCGTGTTTAGCAGAACGCAACCGTTTACGCTGCTGCTTTTGCAACCCTTTAATAGGGCTTTTTTTTGAAAATTTATAATGGATCTACAAGAATAGTTCTATCAGACAAAAAAGTTGCAAAAGCAGTGATTGTGTTCTACTGAAACGTGGTCATTAATGTGTGTAGCAACCGTGAGCGCGCGGAACGCTGTGTTGTCTTTACTTTCGCGGATTTTTATAAATTAATAACGCATTAATTATTGCGAAACTCACAAAATGATAAAGGACTTTTTGACTCAGCACACCTCGCTTTATCTGCTCGCGAGAGGTCATACGATTATTGTATCGGACACCCTGTATATATAACACTGAAATTGAAATTTGTACATATGGATGTGTTCTATGTATCAGAATTTTAAGAACCTAGGAATGCGACCAATGCGAGTCGATATACTGGATCTTCTCTTGTAATTAATTGATCTTTTATTAATTGATTTTTTATTGTATTCTTGAAGTAACTTGAAAAAGGAAAAATTACAGATCTATCCGTGAGTGACGCATCATAATTCCAGCCGGCGTTGAATAATAATAATTAAAAAAGCTCGTGACAATTAAGAACATAGGAATGAGTCCAATGCGAGCCAATATATCTTGTAATTACTTGATCTTTTATTAATTAATTTTTTATGCCAAAGTAATTTGAAAAAGAAAAAAAATTAGATCCGTGCGACGCAATTCCAACCGGCCTTAAATAATATTTGTACACAATAAACTTAATAAAAGATCAATTAATTACGAGAAGATCCAGCATATTGGCTCGCATTGACTTCACTCCTAAGTTCTTAACCCTTTCGTCCCCAACGCCGGCTACAGCCGGCACCGTAATTTCAAACGCTAAAAAAAAAAAAAACGGGATCTCGTTCATCGACGGTGCGTCACACACGGATAGACTTAAGTTTTCCTTTTTCAAATTATTTCGGGAACACCCGTACAATAATAAACTTAATAAGAGATCAATCAATTAATTACAAGAAGATCCAGTATATTGGCCCTAATTCCTAAGTTCTTAACTGTCACGAGCTTTTTTTTGATTATTACTAGACTTTTTCACTGTACTTAGCTCAATTGACGTTTAGTTCACGCTTGTGAAATAAGTAATAGAACGTAAATGGTCCACTGTGAGCCATAACAGCACCAAACCCAGTAATGGAACGTAACTTAATATATATATATATAAGTTATATTTTTGCCATTATATACACTGTATTAAATTCATGTACAAGAGGACCAAACAGAAATATTAAACTACAGAATCGCTTATAGGAAAAATTCACTTATATTAATTTGTCAATAATTACGTAACGCATATAATATACGCGCGAGAAACAAGCTGAAAATTGTTCGCACCCCTGACGATTTTCTTGTGAAACTCGTTAACGACAACGGATTATCGCAATGTGATAAATAAAAATATTGTCTATCTAAAAGAGACAAAAAAAAAAACATTTGTACTCTTGTCTACATATGTACATTTAACACAATATTAAATATCTTGCTTTTGCTCGAAGAAAAGAAAATCCCGTCACAGGTATTTGTTTTTTTTTTTATTTACATTTTCGAGACACGCACGTAACGATACATGCGTGAGAATAATATTTTATAAATAATTAATCAATTAATACATATTGTGCTTGCATGAGACGTTTCTAATTTGCAATTGTTTTATTAACATTGACTTTTATTTATATACATTCGATCTGTTGATACGTGTATTTTAATAAGATACGGTCAACATCGGCGCGGCGCTTCTCTTATGATGTAGTTTAGCCTTTACGATGGACTGTCCGATCTTGCTGATGCTGTCTTGATATTCCGATTTCCAGGCTGGCAGTTGCATCTTTTTCTTCTCATCCATACATTTCTTTCCGTTCTTCCGCGCGATTTTTTTGTAAACCTGTTTCTGCAAGCTATTCCCGTTGTATCTCGAGGAGAGACAACATTTCGACAGACAATCGGACTCGACAATTATCTTGATTGGCACACGTTGCTCCAATTTCTGAGAATAAATCGTATCGTCGATTCTGCACAGCTTGTCGCGTTCGGCGATACTTTTAGCCATACGCGCGGCTGCTAAGTAAATAACACTTTGACATTAATATCGCAACAATAATACGAACATACATGTACATTAGCAAAATATATAAGTAAAAAATAATGTGTACCCGGGAAAAAATAGGATTAAATCTAAGTAGATCTAATTTAAATCTAACGAGATAAAAAAAAATGGAAATATAGATCTAATTAGATCCAACTTGGATCTAAATAGATATACAGTAGATCTAAACAGATATAAATAGATCTATGTAAATTTATACTTTATTTACCAGTAGGTCTATTTTAGATCTATAGTAGATCTACTCAGATTTATTATATTAGATCTAAGCATAGCATTTATATTAATATATTATTATATTAGATCTAAGCAGATCTAAGCAGAACTAAGCAGATCTGAGTAGATCTAAGATAGTAGATCTGAGTAAATCTAAGATAGTAGATCTGAGTAGATCTAAAGAAGATCTAATGATAAATAAAGTGTAAATTTACATAGATCTACTTAGATCTATGTAAATTTACACAATATCTATTTAGATCTAATTTAGATTTAATTAGATCTATTTTTCCATTTTTTTATTTCGTTAGATTTAAGTTAGATCTACTTAGATTTAATCTATTTTTTTTCGGGTAAGAATTTACACTCTTAAATATAAGTATATTTAAAATATATTTATTCGTAAAAACATCCAAACGATCAACTCGTATCACCTGTGTAATTTCATTACTAGTTTTAAACTCTGCACGAGCCTTCGAATTCTTAATTCGTTATATAAGTAGAACTCTTTTGTGATATTTTGTTTTTCTTTTTTTTTTTATTAACGCTTACCGGGATCGCTGAAATCAACTTGATATGTCGTTTTCCATCGATCAGCTTCCACTCGCGCGGTTGTTTTTTTATCCAAACACTTTTCTTCCGGAAGTAACTTTTCTAATATTTTGTGCAGATCGGGACATTCTATCTCAATCTTTGTTTAGAGTTGAAAGAAGAAAATTATTTTCTGCTGTTCTTGGTTTTGTGTTAAAATGTATTTCGTAAAACGAGATATGAGAAATCACGAGAAGACGAACAATTAGGAGAAAATAAATTAAGCATACCCCATAGAAATTTGTTTGGAATTTATTTGGAAACTAGTTAGAGGTTCTAAAAGTTTATTAAACTTTTGTTTTGCCAACAAAATATTCGTTGATGAAACAAGAACTTGTAAATTCAATCATTTTTCTTGCTGTATAAATTGACTATATAAATAGAAAAACTTTTTTTTCTCGTAATAATCATATTAAAATTATTGATATATTAATAATTAAAAATTAATATTTATATATTAATAATTAATATTAATAATTAATATATTAAATTTATAATATAATTATATATATAAAAAAATCGTACCGTAATAAATATAAGTCCATATTAATTATAAGTAAAAGATAGAGCACTTTAATGTTGCGTAAGTAAAATTGCAAAAAAATCTAGTTTGATCGCAAAATAATGTTAAATATACCAAAAAAACGCCACTGCCTTAGATTCTACTTGGAATCTAAGGTTAATTTGGGAGCATATGAGGAAATTTCTATGCGGATAATTGTTTTTTAGAATTATAAACAAAAACGTTAAAATAATATAATATACGAAATTGAAAAAAAAAAAAATATTTACTTTTTTCACACATTTACGTGGCTGCTCGTATCGCGCTGGCTCAACTTCCGGAAACGGTCGAATCTTGGTGGGACAAAGCTTCGGCTCGAAACGTTGTGTCGCAGGAACCACTCGACTCCATTCGAAGGACCTGTCATCAACGATTCTGTCCAGAAACTCGTCATCTCGTGAATCGTTACAAGGAGAAAATCTAATAATTGCTGTTGACGGTTGAGCTCGTAGATGTGTCTTCGACACATCTGGCCAGAGGTAGTCGTTTTGATACGCGGAAACACATTTGACTTGACTTATTCGATCCATTGCGGTGATGTAATTTCTAAGCGAAGACGCGAAAGAAATGTTCCAGAGACTTTCTCGGAGGATGTCTCGGAGCTTTCAAGTCATTGATGCCACGTACGTCTTCTAACCCTTTGTAATCGTCGGCGATTAAATGACGAGATCGAGAACGCGAGTCAAAGAGGTTTTATTTTTTTTTCTCACCTAGTTAATCCGTCAATTAATTTTCTGAGCAGAAAATTGAATTCCATTTTAGTTTTTGATTGGACGTTTTGACAATGCGTTGTTTACTGATTAGCGCCATAATGTGACTCGTATTTCGTTTCTTTACACAACAAATTTTCGTGCCTTTTTACCAAAACTTACGTCAGACATTTTTGTTTTGACACATAAGTGCGAATCGATACCGAGATAATCGATCGTCGACGGAGAAAGCGTTTTTCAGATGTTTCAACCCAGTAACCTTTTTTTTTTTTTTATTTTCCCCGCGAATGCCACTTGTTGTTACGTTTTATATCGACTTTTATTTCGCGCAACCAAAGATGCAAAACGATAAATGTAAAATCAATAACAACAAGTGCGCGTTCGAGAGGCTTTTCAACGATTTTTTTCTTTTTACCGACAATGAGAAATCCGGAATTTTCCGTTTCCAACGTGTTGTATTGCTTTGATTTCACAAAAAGTGTTGAAATTTATTACCGTATATATATTCTTTTTCGTCGTAAAAAATTCAGATCATTTTAAAAATCTCGTAAACTTCAAACGAGACTCGCGTGTGTATCTCCTCGCGCTCGAATTTTCAGGGAATTCTCTGAAAAAAAAAACTCTCGGCAAATAATAAAATGAAATAAAAAATTCGCTTTTCTTCCGAACTCTTTAATCGGTTCGCTCGACAATGAAAGCCGATATTTCTGTCAGCGCGCGGTGTCACTTTGATCTCTCTCTCCCGTGGGGTTGCGAAATAACAATGGTGTTTCTCGAGCCTTCGTGAATTCGAATCCAATTCACCGCCATTCGAAATCCGCATCTCTCCCCGCGTGTATAGAATCGACTATCGTGGGGAGAAGACGACACGGCGGAATTAAAAGCTTGGATTTCTTGAAGGGGGGCGGGGCGAAACACGGGAGCTGGGTCGTCGACATCATGATCCAATTTTTAGTTGGTACAAAATAAATCATTAATAGCATCTCGCCTCCTCCCGTCAAACCGGCACGTTTTTCGGACTCGCAAGGGAACGGACTGTGCCGATGCTCGCTCTAAAGATATCGCTGCGTCCGCACCGCCAAAAATAGAACCGTGACGTTATCGCGTGTTCAACGTCGACGAGAGAAAACGAACGGAGACGAACGTCGTCGTCGTCGTCGTCGTCGTGCATACGCTTTTCTCGATCGTTGGCCAATAGAATCTACTTTGGCGCGCACCGTGGACCCACCCTTTGGGATCAGAACTTGTCTCGGCCGATCTGTTTATTTCTTCTTCTCGCAGATCCGATTCGACGTAATGCCACGCGTGTCGAAAATCGAGACACGCGCGAATGAGAAAATTGCAAACATTTTTTTCAACGTTAACAGCTCGCGAAACCGATAAAATTAATATTTGTATCGAAAAACTATTCTCGAGAAATTTGTCTGTTTCTCATCGTATTGCGAAAAAAAACACCATAGCGAATTGTTTTTGTTAATCTGCGTGTTGCACAAATCCTGCGGTTTATGTTGGTCGGACGAATGATCGATAGATGAAGCGCTAGATGGACGTCTGGCTTGGTTGCCAGACGTTAGGATAAAGAGAGAGAGACAGAGAGAGAGAGAGAGATCATTTGTCCCTGATGACTGCTTTTCTATTAAAACTCCGGAGCTTTCGTGGGTGGAAGAAGCGTCGACGTCTTGCAAAATTGCACCGATCAGACGTGTGTGACGCGCAAGCATGCGACGTCGTTGCGAGAGAGAACAACAGTATCAACGGCAGGGAGAGACAATTACCGAAGTACCGAGAGAAGTAGAACAAAAAGAAGAACAGGAAAAATGGAACAATCATTGAGGAAAAAATTCGCTACGCGACCAAGATTTACGACCAACGTTTTATCTCTCTCTATTTTTTTCCTCGCTCGGACTTTCTTCTTTTCGTCTCGAGGAGACGCGAAATTGCAGAGAAGTACGTAGTTAAAAATCGCCGACGACGACGACGACACGTGCGAGTAAATTTCAGTCCGGAACAAATTATTGCCCGGACGTTGGGGTTGGAGCGGCGAGAGATAGTAATCGGCTCTGACCAGAAGCTGTTAACGTTGATTTACAAGCTGCGTTCTCGCGTTTCTTCTCGGGTTTAAGTCGCGAGATTCTAAGAGCCGCGGAGAGAAAAGAAAAACGGATGATCGCGTTGACAAAGAAGCTTCGGTGCGTGCCCCGTAAACGCTGTCGCGAAACGAACCGCAAAATTTTCTCTGGCAAAACGGCGCTTCTACGGAAAAATTACGAACGTCAATTCGAAATCGGAGGATTTTCGCGCTCGAAAATCCCCGAATCGATACACCACTGCGCGTTTTCACTTGGACGCCGCAACGATGACGTTTCACAGCGTGTGTCGTTGTGGTTTTACTACGTCGGACGATGATGCGCACAGGTGTTCTATCACGCCAGCGTTCTCGCGAACGACGTGGCGTATAATTAAACTCATCTCGTATAGCAACGACTACACGCTCGCCGTGTGTTTTGACTTTCGTGATGATAATATGCACAGGACAACGGGCGCGAAAATAATCCTCCGTAAAGACAAGGGTGAAAAGATAGAAAGAGAGAGAGGGAGAGAAAGACCTCGACGATTCGGAGAATGGCAACAACTTTTGTACAAAGTGTAAAATTATGGTGCGAAGTATATTAAAGGGGAGAGAGAGCTTTTTGTTGTGAATAAAACGTCAGTTAAAGAGAGTCTCGTTCGCGATGTCCTCGCACCGGTTAATAAATCTGAAATAAGTACGTCGTTGTTGTTACCAGCGTTAAAACCCTCCGCCGTTGCGCGCGAAAACGTACCGCAGATAATTAGAGAAATAAACGCTCGTTTCTCTTATTCTCTTGCCAGTTGCGTTTCAACGAACATTCCGCGAAAACACGGAGTGCTCGAAAAGATATTCGACGCGGGATGGAAGCGAAGGGATAGAAAGCGACATCCCTTTTACAAATGTAAATAAAATAAAGAGAGCGAGCACGCATGACGAATCTAAAAGACGAGGGTTCAGACAGAACCGAATAATCTTGCGGTCTTTGCTTTCCCGTCTTAAAAAAAAAAAAAACGTCAACGAACTCTGTATCCCTTTGTAAGGTCGTTCGAATACACCGAGCTTCAGGGAAATCTAGAAACAGCGCTGTGCTGACGAAACGCGACGAAATCTCGTTCTTCTCAGGAAGTGTCACACTGCCGACGCTTTATCTACTTACTTTTGCAGTTAGTTTTGCGAAAAAAGCTTCCGCGAATCAATCTAAGTCGGTTTACCTCGTACATGGTGACTCGCAAAGTCACAGAATTCTTTTTTTTTTTTTAGACAAGGATGTGTGAAGGAGAAATAAAACAGATGTGTGAAAGAGAATTTGCGGGAAAATTTAACTAATTGAAGAGAAGGGGACAAAAGAACTGGAAAGAAATGTATATTTTACGAAATAATTATAATTAATTTTCAAAAACTTTCACAGGAGAAGAAACGGTCAGCTAGAGAAAATATGTAAGAGTGATAATATTCAAAAAATATTATTATAAGATTGTTTGCTTTCTTTCTTCTTTCCTTCTCTCTCTCTCTTTCTCTCTGACAATAAGTTTACAATATATAAAACGATATTTTTTCAAACTTATAAGTCCGTTATATTATGTAGGAAAATTGCGGGTGTGGAAATTTATAGTTTCAGAGAATCGAGACGTGAGAATGTAGAATTATATGTAGAATTATATATAGTAATATTCAAGGCAATAAAATTCATACACCATCAAACGCGGTGTATTCACTTATTTTTAACTTGTAGCACTTCGCTCGACTCTACTCATTCGAGTCGAATGAATGAAAGTCGAGTCGACTTTTGTTTGTGACTTCTCTTTCGACTGCCTATTTGCGACTCTCTTATCGGCTACCTGTTTTCGCCTTCTATCTCTCTCCGGGAAAAAATGGATTAAATCGAAGTAGATCTAATTTAAATCTAACGAGATAAAAAAAAAATAGATCTAATTAGATCCAAATTGGATCTAAATAAATATACAGTAGATCTAAACAGATATAAGTAGATCTATGTAAAGTTACACTTTATTTATCAGTAGATCTATTTGAGATCTATAGTAGATCTACTCAGATTTATTATATTAGATCTAAGCAGATCTAAGCAGAACTAAGCAAATCTGAGTAGATCTAAGATCTGATAAAATCTGAGTAGATCTGAGTAGATCTAAAGAAGATCTAATGATAAATAAAGTGTAAATTTACATAGATCTACTTATATCTATTTAGATCTACTTTA
>QVOA01007130.1:0-47832 GCA_014825685.1 Pseudomyrmex cubaensis | reverse complement strand
ATCATAAAACCTGGACACTTGATGATTGGAAGAATGTGGTATGGTCCGATGAATCATCGTTCACATTGTTTCCTACTAACGGCCGAGTTTATGTATGGAGAACCCCAAAACAAGCCTACGATCCGGACTGCCTGCTTCCTACAGTCAAACATGGAGGAGGTTCCGTTATGATTTGGGCGGCTATATCGTGGTATTCAGCTGGTCCTCTCATTCACATCACTGGCCGGATTACTGCGAATGAATATCTCGACATCCTCAATGATGAAGTTCTTACTATGACTAGCATACTGCTGCCAAACACTGCCATATTCCAAGATGATATTGCGCCCATACACACAGCCAAAAAGGTTCAGTCTTGGTTTGAGGAGCATCAGAATATCATCAAACATCTTCCCTGGCCAGCACAATCGCCAGACCTTAACATAATTGAACCGTTGTGGGGAGTTTTAGAGCAGCGAATAAGGAGCAAATTTCCATCTCCAACATCATTGAAGCAATTGGTGGATGCTTTGGTAGAAGAATGGGACAACATTTCGTTGGAAACTATTCAGACACTCTATGAATCTATTCCGCGAAGAATTGCAGCTGTTCTACAAGCAAATGGTGGCCCAACACCTTATTAATAAATAAATATTGTATATGTGTCAGGTGTTCATATTATTTTGTCCAACCCCTGTATATTGTATGCTACAACTCTTTACCTGTCCAATAGAATTCCTCGTCCGTTCCCGCTGCTGGTTGATGGCTGGTCTTCCAGTGAATTTCTTCGATGTAATTCGCGATTCAGAATCTTCAGTTCTACCATCAAATCCTTGATATGTTCGCATACCATATTCGCCAATTCCATTGCTCCTTCCAGAAGTAACTTTAATATCTAACAAAAGAAAGAAATACATGATTATTATGCGCAATCAAGATCTTTTATATTCATTCATTATGTGCTTGAAGATACGTACAAGTTGTCTGGTAGGATCAGGGCAATGAGACAAGTTGAGTAGTAGCGCTGTCGCATCCTCGAGTCCTTCCTCGGAACAGCTCTTGCTAGTCAACACTTGAACGGCAAGCTTGAGATGTCCTTCCGGCGACGCAACACTTTGTTCCTTACTGACTTCCGTCTTTTTGTTCTTTGCACTTCCTTCCTGTCGCCGGTAAGGATTTACCTCTGTCAGGCCGATAGAGATCAGGGACAATAGTCTCAGCAGCTTATCAGTTAGTTGACTACTTCGTTTGATCACGGACCAGTTGAGCATCGAGATAAGTTGGCCAAATGCGGAAGCTTCGAATGTCGTTGTGCCGTGTTCCGGTTCGCTTCCCAGATTCGTACTCGAATGGGTCCTCGCGACCGACTTTCCTTTCTTGGACGCGCACGAGTCCAGTTTCAGAAGCAAGTCCCAGAAATCCGGAAGATCGCTCTTTCCTATTTTGGACGTCGATTTGTTCTTCGCGCTGCCCTCTTCTCTGCTGCTATTCAAATCCTTATCCTTGTTGCTATCCTTATCGTCCGAGTCCTTAGATTTAATTGGCACAAAATATCCAGGGAAACTCTTAGCTAGTGATATCAACAAGTCTAAAGTATGCCTGCAATAATTCAATAAAAACATAACAGTCAAAAATCTAATAAACACTCTTTACTTAAAGATCTACAAAAAGATATCGCATGTAGATTTCGTAGATTTTTTTAGTAGTTGCAAATGTTTTTGCAAAATATTAACCTGCAAACGGTAGGTGCTGCTTGCGGATGAATTGCAATAATGTTACCCTGCCTTTCAGATTTCTTTCCGGCATGACGTATTATGTGGAACACATTAGCTCTACAACCGAGCGCAGCATCAATACTAATATTTAGCCACGATTGTGTGTTGCTTCTTTGGTCAAAAATCTTTGGAAAACTGAAATGATTAAACATCATCATTATTATTACGGAAACAAACATTACAAACTCTTTATTAATCTCCAATTGATAAACGCTGTTACCATAAATCCATGGGAGAATTTAACAATCCCTTCCTCTTAAACTTCCCACTGAAATCTGCTATATCCTTGTTTTCGTCGTTACTTCTTTCCATAATGCTTAGCAATGCCTTGACCACCCATTCTCTCGTGCTGCCGTGATAACAGAGATTTCTTATTACTCGATGAAGCCTAAGCGTATTAATTTTGGGCTCGTCAACGAATAATAACACTAGCAAGCATGCCATTGATTCATGATCAAGTAACTGGCGTCCTCGTAATCGTAGACCAGCACTTTGATGCGCAATGTTTGTGTCGCCACGACTATTCCACGAACTCCATTGCGATCTCTGTGGTACTGCATGAATAGCGTAACGAGTGCCACCACCACGCGCTATATCAACCCAAAAGTAAAGTCTCATTCTTGGCTGCCCAAATTATATATGTACATTTATACTTTTATATGTGCATAATAAAATCTGATACAAAAACTTACCTCTACCAGAATTTCGTAATATGCTCGAAAGAGCCGTATTACTTTGACTAACGTGGTTCAGAAATCTTTCCTGCATCATGTGCCGATTACGTGCTTCCCATTCTCTTCTCAAGTTTTGAGCTTCTTGAGCTAATTCCGGCGGCAAAACGGATATCTGAGATTCTTCCATATCGGTCAAGATCTATAAAAGCAAACACACATTAGCTTCACAAAAGTGACAACAAAATATCACTCACAGAGACAAAAAGCAAGTTGAAAATGTATACTAACAGCTTGTCGAAGAGAAGGTGGCATATTTTGGAAGAACGCGACTGCATCCACAGGATCTTCCGGATTAGCCGAGGCAGCCGCGTGTCGTTGCTGTTCCATGCGTTGCTGCGCCAAAACTTCCTCTTGTATAGCGGGTGGTAATGCAGCCAAGAACTCAGGATTTACCTCAACTGGTCCACTGAGTTCTTCGACTACTGAAGTTTGCGCACGCTGCCTCATTCGTTGAAGTCTGTTGATGCATATCGTAATTATTATTTATGTATACTATTATTACTAATATATAAATCTCAAATAAGAGCGATAATTAACCTGAGTTGCTCAGCTATGACTTCGTCACGCATATCCTCGGGTAAGGCAGCTAAGAACGACGGATCAACACCATCAGGCAGCTGCTGTTCTTGACCGGTGGATTGTTGTTGCGACTGCTGTTGTTGAGAAGATTGTTGCGACGACTGTTCCGACGTGCTTGCTGTGACGCTAGCTTCGGATGTCGAGGACGTTGGATCTTGACTAACAACATTTGCACTGCAACAACATTTATGTTCAAAACTGTTCTAATCTCTGCATCCAAACTCAATCCAAGATACTTACTTTCGCTCACCACGTCGCAGATCGATATCACTCAATGTTAGACACTGAGCATCATCCCGTAAGAGCCTGCGAATCCAATCGGCCGAATCGCTGCTCTCTCTTGACAAGTCCTCGCTAGTTTCCTGACCGAAGTCTACTACTATTGGCGCGGTAGAAGTATGATTGGACGATGATTCGGCAACGGTTGTTGTTTCGGTGCTGCTTTGCCCAGGTTGCACCGATGGAACAAGATGTGTATGTGGAACAAGATGTGTAGGTGCGGTGTCATTAGGCTCATTTAGGTCTAATGACAAAAGAGTATTAGTACACAGTTCATCGATAAAAATAATCTGATTTTAAAAACAATGTACAAATATATTACTTAGTCTAATAGTTGCATGGTCAGATGTGCATGGTGCCAGCACAGAGTCGACAATACTTTCTGCCAGTTCTAATGTGGAACTTCGATTTGCGGTACGAGGATCTCTGCTGTCGGAAGTCGATTGTTCTTCCGGCGGCGGAGGAGGTGGTCGCTCCTCGTCCTCTTGTACTGTCACTTCCATTTCACCTGTTACATCTAATATGTAAATAATACATAGAGACACTTCTGTCGTATATATGTATGCGTTACGTATATAACAATTTTATTTGATATCGTGCGTAAGTTACCGATTATGTCTTCTTCTGGTGTGCGTTCTGGTTGCCTTGTGGTATCCACAGCAGTTCCATCTCCGAGAAGAGCGGCCACAAGCGGAGGAACATCAGTTCTTTGTGATGTGGAAGCGGATGGTCTTTGCTCATCTTGCTCCATTTGTGTCAAACTATGCGATTCGGCTAGAAAAAATTATCAGACGTTAAAAAACCATCGTCTTCGTTTTAAAAGTGAGTTTACTGTTTAATATCATTAGAACAAATAATATACACTTACATTCGGCATTATTTGTACGTTCCTTTTCTTCTTTATTATCCTTTTCAGCTTCCTTTTCCGAGCCATGTTGTTTTTTACGTTTCTCTTTGCGCTCGGCAAGTTCGGCGTTCCTGTGTTTTTCTAATTCGGGAATCAGTTTGTGGACAACACCTTTCAACAAAGAGCAAGTTAAATATGATAATTGCAATCGCACAACATGATGAACGATAACAATTTTCTTGTACTTACAGACGCAACAGTCTGGTTGGGAGTCCCCATCTAATTGCTTGCTTTCTTCGATCCACCAGTGCAACGCAGTGGGTATGTTGTTCAAAGTTGCAGCAAGACTTGGTCCAAAGAGATAACCAGATTGATCCTACCGACAACAATTACGATTTGTGGTTTTGAATATATTTGTATTTTACAGCAATAATACGTACGACGTAATCAATTTGTTCCTCCTCTTGATTAGTGTGAGCGAATATTCCCAATCCATTATCCATCACGACAACACGCGTATCTCTGAAGCTCGAAGCTAAAACTTGACTGGCAGATAAAGTTTGTGCGGCCGGACCCAAAAGTCTACATAAAAATACATACGGTTGAAACAAAAAAATACATACTGTTTTTACTCACTATATTATTCGAAACATAATGAGATAACAAATACCTTTGTAATATTACAGGTGGATTTGAACTACGAGGATTGGACAACTGAAGATATTGATATCGTTGAGCACGTTGTCGTAGAGCATGTTGTCGCTGAGTTCTAGTGCTTGCAGTATCCAAGCTTCCTTGCGATATCAATAGCGGATGAGTGCTGATACCTAAATATAAATGTTTTATTAAATACACAAATACATTTATATATAAACAACCTCTTGTACAAAAAAAATCAAGTAAAAATTAATTTCTTATATTCGTTATTTACCATTATTCTCCGAACCTGTGGGAGGTTCTTCAAACAAGCCTAACGGCAGTGGGAATGTGGTATTCCATGGAAGACTAGGTCGCGTATTAACTGGCGTCGACGTATTTGCGATGTCTTGATTGTCAATGTTGTGTTGTATCATCACAACATTGCCATCATCGCGCTCAGAAGGGAACATACGGACAACGCCGTGTTCCACGGCCTCACGGTAAATATCTATCCCATCTTCTTCGTAATTAGAAGACCCTTCTTCCTCCTCCTCTTCCTCCTCTTCGTTCTCTTCACCTGCAACAATATAACACAAATAAGAATGTGAGATAACGATCTTTCCGCTTCGACTAGAGTTTGTCACGCGTATCAAGTTTTTATCTACCATCATCTTCCTCTTCCTCCTCTTCGTCCTCGTCATCCTGCACTTCGTCTTCATTATCATCGGATGGATTACTATCGGAGTCCGAGTCGGAACTCATCAAGTCCTCCTGAAATAGAATTTATTGTAAATTGCGAAAATAATATCAAAACAATTGAAGAAAAAAAAAATGAAAAAGCGACGTTACTCTTACTGTGGTATCTCGAGTTGGATCAAAATCGCCTTCTGCATCACGCATTGCGAGACTTTCGTCATCAATGTCCATTGGTCTGTGCGGGCGAGAAGACGGTTCTTCCGCCACGACGGAACCGTCCCTGGAAAACAGTACACTACTTGATTATAAGTACTGCAGCCTTCATGAATTAAACAAACTATTAAATAAATAAAAGATTCGCGAACGTGTGCAACACATAAATAAAACAGAAACACATCGTAAAAATAATAAGTTCAAATTATATTGTTGTGTATCAAAACATATGCAAAAGAAATCAACCATCAATAGATCATTTGCTATGCTGAAGTATATATAATCAGGTACTTCGTATAAATTTCGAATAAATTTTGTGGAATTGCATAACGTTCATCTGAATCTGATTGAATCGTCAATTTACGCGTCGTTACCTTTCAAGCAGCTGATCCATGATGTCCTCTAGTGCCGCTGCCTCGTCGCCTTCCTCATGCGCTTGACTCTCAGAGTTAGGTTCCAAGCTTTCCGCGGTCACGGAGATGTCATGCTCAGTATTCTCTGCGTCCTCGTTGGCTTCTTCGCCCACGGCGTGTGTGGCCTCGGAAGTTGTAGTACCTGTCTGCTCTCCGATCGGTTCTTCCTGAACGGTTCTGTTTTTCGGTTTCGTGAACTTATTATTTACCGCACCCGGCATCGGCTGGTTAATAATACGCGATAAAGTTTCCAATGGTTTCAAAGCGGCATTAATTGTACCAGCCATATTCGGACTCGACAAATCGAGACTGTGCGGAATCTTGGCCAAGTCGGTGATTATACCTTTTCGCAGCATTATTCTGACAATATAATTGACATTGTTGTATTGGTGAGCCCTCAGAGAGGCTCTCAGTTGAGTATGCGACATATTAGGAGGACAACTGTCAATCATGGTAGAGATCAATCCGATCAACAACTGAAGCTGAGCGTGTTTTTCGGAACTTTCCGGAAGTGCGAGTGTTCTTGTCAAAGCCGCTTTCACCTCGGTTACCATGGTGGTTTGCACGTCCGGCGAATGAGTGCACGAAGCTATGGCGGCGATCAACATTCTTGCCATACTACTGCATGTTCGATCACCCGAATTTTCGGGTGACATTGGCAAAAGTTTGTCGAGCAAGAACGCCAAAGCTGTTGTATCTTCAGTCACCATTTCACTCTGTCCAGCTCTGTACGTGTGTTCAGTAATGAGACTAGCAACAGCGCCGTAAGACCTGACTGCTTCTGCTAATATTTTTAATATTGCGGACTTGGTCAAGATAGGCTTCTTTGCTTCTTCCGGTTCTACCTTGCTGTTATTACTGATGTCAGTGTAAATCTTTAGGGGAATAATCTGGGACACTTGATCGTCGTCATCCAAAGGTTCGTTGGTGGTCGTTGCATTGTTTCTCAGTACATCTCGTCGTGAAGACGACGTCGACGACGAAGCACTGCCCATCCCGGAGGTTGACGATGAAGTGCTACCAATCCCCGAGGTCGTTGCGTGTGACGATTTCTTTTCAGGGCTTGTGGGAGTCGCCGATCCATCGTCCTGTGAGACTGGCATCGGTTTAATTAACGCATTCAACAGATCGCGAATAACACCTATGGATACTTCTTCCACCATTGGTAACGCTGGCGAATGATTAGGAGGTAAGGCTTTGACGACTAGTCTGTTGTCAACGTCATCTTCTACAAGACGATGAAAAGATATAATTAGAAAACGAAATAGAAGAAACAATCAATCATTATCGCTTCACAATTATTACGTTACAAAAACACAAAATGCGATATGTTGTGACAAAACTTACTTTTCAGACAACTTATGTCGACTCGAAGAATATTCTCGCACACTTCTCTGTACACTTCTGGATTTCGGCAAACAGCGCTGCTAATTTGCCGCGTCATGAAAAGTATTTCTTTGTACGCAGGAGGTATATTGCTTTGTGTGCGCGCACGAATGACCTGAAAAGAGTAACAAATGAATAATGCGTATATAGTGTTTAATCGAGCTAATGGAAATTGCCATCCATTGTACGTACTTTCTCCATAGCGAGACGAAGTGTGCGTGGTTCCTCGAGTGTATGTCGTATCAGTAACGTGCAGAGATTGATACATCCAGTGAAACTGCAAATTTGCGTCATATCGAGAAGCAACTTAACACCGCCCTCGCGTGCAAACACTTCCGCATTTTTGTAATCTCTTGTTAGACGCAAACACAATTTCAACAGAGCGTTTAACGTGTCCCGTTCGACCGGTATTGCCAGTAACTTCACACAAGCACTGTAACATAAAACATGATTTATGTGAAACATTGTAAAGACGATTATTGTAAGAAAAGCTTATTGATATAAGAAACGTGTGTATTATTTTTGTTAAATTATTACACAAATGTTTCTCTTACCGTACAATACTTGGCGCTATACTGGGATCCAGTCCTTGAACAACTGTATTTCGTTTCTCCTCCAATGGACTCTCGTCAGTGTCCATATTCGAGTCAGAACCAGAGCCACCGTCTTCCTTGTCTGTGTTCAACTTGAAACCCATAGTGATCGGCCGTCGATTATCGCTATCTTCATTTAATTGCGTCATACACGAAAAAGTAATAAGATAGCGACGCCGACTACACGATATTCTGACACTAGATTCACCGGCCCAGTACGCTTCGTTGATGGTTCTGTTGTTCATAGGTGAATAAAGTGTCCACTTGCCGGTACTCAAGTCGAACCACTTCCACGCTCTGGTCGTGACCTTGTGCATCATTTGCTTGCGCTTCGTGAGAGTGGCCACCTTTTCCAGACGATCAATGATCAGTAACAACGGCGCCAGCCACTTAGGCGTTTTCACACTCGGCGCAACCGAAGTGTCCTTGCTTTCTTTTGTAATTTTATTTTTGTTGGCGGTAAGCGGAGCCTCACTCACTACCAGCAGACGCACGAGTTTGTCCAAAATCGCGCACTCTTCTACTATCTGGGAGCACGGAACGCGCATCTCCTGGAACGAACCTTCAAAGAACAGCGTGTAGAGGTAAAGACGACCGGCAAGTTTGTTCGCCTCTTCGCACTCCACCAACCGCGAACCGGCATTCTCGTCCTGGCTCTCAGCGACGTTGATCAAGTAATCCACCAGGCGGCCAACTTCGCGTATCAATTGCCGTAACATATCGTCACGCCATTCGTCACCGTTTCTCTTGGATATAGTTACAACGAGATCGCAGATTCTGTACACAGTTTCCGGCATAATGTCCAACAGATTGAGACACTGCGGTAGCGCGTTCTGCGTGAACTGGTTTATGCTTTCAGTGATCGTGATTTCGCGAGAAACGTCTTCCTTGTGCGGTTCTGTGTTGTCAAGCGACATCGCGATCGCGTGCATTATTTGGTCGTCGTCTGCTAATTCCAGATCCATGATCAAACCTTGTCCACCGACATCGCTCACAGGAGCGTCGGGTCTGCGTAGAGTAGCGGGATTTGTAAGGAGATAATCAGTCGCTTGTTCTACGGTCAATGTGTGTAATAACGCTTCTATACAATGTGCGCGACTGAAACCCATATCCATCAGTTGTCTCAAATATTCCGGATTGACATCCGCCTCTGGCTCATCCCTACGATCAGATCCAGCGCTTCTGCCGACACCGCTCGAGCCACTGCCGCTAGCAGTCGCACCATCTCCGCTTTCCTCTTTCTCGAGACGCTCCTTAATGATTTTCTCACCACGTAGGATATGTCGTAAAATCGATAAAATAGATTCCGTCATACGACTTCCGTAGTTTTTAAGTGGTTTTTTGCCCCACAGCAGCATTACCGCTTCGAAGGCTTTCTTATGAATATCAACGAGATATTTTATCGGATCGAACGTTTCGTACACCTTGTATATTCCAGTGCACTTTGTCGAGATTACATGAGGCGAATCCAAGATGGCTTTAGGATTTACCATTTTCTCGAGCAACATTAACCATGCGTCCAAGAACTCGCCAGTTCCGTCTGGTAGATTCGGATGCTCTAGTCCTTCTGATAATGGAAACTGACCTCCGCCCGATAATGCCCAATGAAAGGTGGAGAAAAATGCATTCTGACCGTTCAGTTTAACGAATTTCTGAAGCATTAAGTGATAAGGAAATCTCTTTTCGTCAAAGAGCATCGGCGAAGTAAATCCCACTGAACATATCAAGAAGGTTAATTTAAATTTAGGAATAGGCGATGGTGGCAATTTGTCCCATGATAAGCCACGCGTTAGCAAGCAGTTTAGAGCGGTTGCAACACTTCTGGCTGCCTGGGAGGGAACCGTGGGAGCCAAGGGCATCTGCTGTCCTCTGCGTTGCCTCACCGGAGAACCCATGCAAAGTTTTACAAGTAAGCCAAACAATTCAGAAAGCGCTCTACCAAGTCTTGACGATGCGCCAAGCAGCGGTTTAATGTATTTCAATTGATAGCTATTTGGTTTCTCGGTAGTAGCGCTCTTGTCGTCTACTTCCATGGGCACGGGTGGCGGATCTGTGCTGAGAGCTTCCATAGCCGTGGTCATCCCATTACTTCCCATATCCGACGGTATAGTACCAGACCAAGACGACGAAGACTCGCCTTCGGTTTTCAACTCAGGTGGCATCAACTTGTCCATGTCCTCTTTACCGAAATCGCATCCAGCCGGGATAATATCTTCGCTACATAACGCGAGTAACAATGTACTTTCCCAAACAAGAGACATATATAGCTCGGATAAACCTTTGAGAACGCTCAAACCCTTCTCGGAACCCCAATGATTTATAGAAAGATTTCGAATGTCACTCTGACTGGTGCGACAAACATGAACAAACATAACTACGTATCCGTGAGCCGCATTCATAGCATGCAACAAGGGTGTCGCAGTGTCACTCGTGAATGCCGTTTCAAGATTGGGTGCTGACGCAAGTTCGTGCAATAAAACAGAACCGCCAGGAGATTCCATGTGACTGTGAAGCGGTTTCAACAAAATTAGGACTTCGTACAACTGATTCAGACCCGTTTTGAGTACCGATTGTTCGTGTGCAAGGTTCTGTAAACATACAAATTATATTCATATAAGACATGTAATCTATAAGATTAATTATGTATTTTTATACATACATATGTACACATGTAACTACGATAAATTAATTAAATAAAATTCAAACGTACCAAGATACTTTTGCATACTGATGCCACAGATTGGGCGGCCTGTGCAACAGGATAGTCGACAGGTAAATTTGGTAGACCCAGAATCGAAAGAAGTGGAACGAGTCCTTTTTGGCCGACAAATTCTCTACAGTGATCATCAGTCGAGTTGTTGCTCAGTATAGCGTCTACGAATTTCATGACATTGTGTATGTATTCGACTAAAGCGATAGGAGTTTTTTCTCTTGGTTGAGGTGGCGGTCCAGGTTGTGCGGGTGATAAAGTAGGTTGCTCTTCTCGTTGTGGGTGCGAACTCGTGCTAGCTTCTTCTTCATCTTCCTCCTCTTCGTCACTGCTACTTCCACCGCCTCCACCACCGCTACCACCGGAATCTCCGACTCCGACGCCGACTGATTGACCGGACGATTGACGATTCCCAGAAGTGGTATTTGAAGGTGAACTTTCAGATTTACTAGCGGCACGGTAACATACGTATCGCGGATCGCAGCCGAGTACACACAACTCCTGGAGTAACTGGAAAAAGTAAAGGAAGCATTTGAGAAAATAAAAAATAATAAAAAAAAGCAGTAGCAAACATTTGCTGCATGTGTAAATACCTTGATAATAGCCGCAATGGCGTCTTGTTTCAAGCTCGGTTGGTGTCTCATTAGCTCATCCATAGCATTGCCTAAATTCGAGGCTGTGTCACCTAGTGCATCAGTACTTCGCCGTCGTCGCATTGCCAAGAGATAAGCAGGTGAGAGAAGTACTTTGAATAAACGCTCGAATGGTCGCCGTTTTACAAATGATTCAAGACCACGTTGATTTAGACATAGTGCACTGAACACATTAGGTAAAGAACCTAATACTTCTCTAGTGGCAGGAACCTAAAAATTATTACAATTGTTTTAAGTTTTAAGTTTTATTAATAGCATAAACATGTGACTTTATATTTGCGATATAGAATTACTCTGCACTCACTTCTTTTATGAGTAAAGCGTGAAGCACAACATCAGTCAAGCCGTTATCTTGCAAAGACGATAGTAATGACGGTTCTTGGAAAACGTACACGGTTACAACATCGGTGGCAAGTAGGAATAACGAAGGACCGTAATATTCCGAGTTACTAATAAGATGTTTCAAGGAAGATGGCAATGTACCTTCCATAACATGTCTTATACTGTCAGAGAATGCTGGATCTTGAATAGCTTTTTTGAGAAAGTTTAACATAGATTTGAGAAGAGCGGCACGTTGCGGTAAACATGTCTTGCCTGTGTTAGCGGCAGAATAATCTGGTTGCTGCTCGCTTTTCTCGTCTGCTTTAGAACTAGTGTTTTCGTCTTCTGATATTTCCATAGGATTGGATGTTTCTTCCCGCTCGTCAAAAGCCTCGGTTCGTGTAGCGGAAGATGCTTCCTCTCTATCTACCGATCTTTCGCGCGAGGTTTGCGGAGCATCTTGATACAACAGCGGTTCTATTTCAAATGGCTGCTCTTTTCTACATACATTAACTTCCATATCTAAACGATTGATAAAGCTTGCCAAGCCATTGTGAGTTTGAAAACCTTGCATATCTATGTTTGTTATCAAATCTATGACACGTACCGCTCTTGTTACAAACTGCAAAAAAGAACAAGAAATTATAATTAGTAAACAAACTGATATGAATTGAAACAAAATCCAATAAAAACATTGTGAAAAAATATGTACCGTTATATGGTCCAATTCACTGCCTGGCCAGTTGATGACTTTTAAGAGACTTTCCATCATGCCACAACTGACAAGAGCTTCCCCACCTGCCTCGTAGCTCGCAAGATGATAAAGAAAGCTAAACAAGGCTGTTGCCAGTGGCAAGGGAAACGGTTGTCCACCCGGTTGTGGTGAAGTCAACGTTGTTATACAAGTACGAACCAAAACAGGTAGGAATCCATGATACGAACTAGCTCCGGTGACATCAATGATCATGTTTAATCTCGAACCAGGTTTTCTGAGATATCACATGCAACAATTATTATCAATCATTGAACGCAAGAAATTTATTTCAGGATAAAGTTTTTTATACTCACTTAGGAAAATGTGGATTACGATCTAAGTGTATAATGCTCGTGAGAGTACGTAGTGCTGCTGCACGAATCTCAACGAGATGTACGTATGGAAGTTCCAACAACTCGACCAGTTCTTCGAGAAGTCCAGCATGAAGAAGACTGTGTGCATTTTCTTGCAGCGCATTGCTGTATACAAGCACGGACAATGCTTGAAGCCGAGCTTGTACGAATTGCAATCGTTTTCGGTAATCCGAGAAACTATGCGCTAACCTTATATGCGTCAATAGAGCCATCTAAGAAAAAGTAACATTATCTCAAGTATATCAAAACAAAACTCTTTTCTAATCGTATCTTATTTATCATTTGCTCGAAGAAGCAATTAAAACTCAATTATTATTACCTGTCGTTCTTGGGGTACGTTATAGACTTTCAACAGATCATTCATAATCTGCGCTGGGGTTTTTCCAAGTTTATCAACATTTTCTATATGTATATATGTTACAAGATTCGTTTGACCAACTTTTTTTGTACTAGATGCAGAACCGGTTGCAGATGGTTCGGCTACAATCGGATTTTCGGCATAAAATTCAAAATGCAGTGTTGTAGCACTTGTTGGAAACGGCTAAAAAGTGAAAAGAAAAAGTGATACATACATAAGTAGTTCATAAAAAAATTACAAACTACATATTATTACAAAATTATCGCACATTTACCTTTTCAGGAAATTCCTTGCAGCAATCTGCTAAACCAAAGCCGTTCTCCTTTCCTCCCCAACTCTACAATAGCCAAATTACGTTATATATATGTTATATGTTGTAAACTTGTACACTGTTGTGTTGTACAATAAAAAAAATAGATTCACTAACCTCTGCTAGATGATTAAGCCTGCTGAGTAGAGCTTGC
This sequence comes from Pseudomyrmex cubaensis, assembly GCA_014825685.1. NCBI lineage: Eukaryota > Metazoa > Arthropoda > Insecta > Hymenoptera > Formicidae > Pseudomyrmex > Pseudomyrmex cubaensis. The sequence goes on along the minus strand of QVOA01007130.1, from coordinate 34,065 downwards.
CGTTTGTCACTATTTAGACGTGTAATAAAATTACTACGTTTACTAAACATGTACAGAAGATTTAATACACCAAGAACTACATTCATGTCACAGCTTGATAATAAAGTAACCAAGTGTTCCATACTGTTGTACAAATGCCGTGAAAATGAGTGCTCGATCAACATTGTCGTAAACTGGAGAACCAAGAGAAGCAGTTCTTTCGCCTGTATCAAATTAAAAATCAGTATATTACTCATTATACTAACATAGTAAATTTATAACTTGATGTAATTCAAATCTTAATTAGTTTGCAAGTTAAAATAGGTCATTCATTACAAACGAACTTCTCTATTTTGAGGAAGATCACATGCTAATTCCCATGGATTATCAGGGCTTCTTGCAGCAGCTTCTTCTAAAATACTGTCACTAAGATCCAGAACATCAATCCAATGCAGTAGTTCACATTTCCCAAAAGTCCATGCATCTATTTGCTTTAGTTCTTCTAGCAGTTCCGCATGTGAGCAAGAGCTTAGTTTGCTTATAAGTGCCTGACATTCCGGAGGCTAAAAATATTATTATAGTATTTAGTACATTTTGATTGTTTAACAAACAACATATATATTTAATTTTTCATATAGAATTAAACAAACTTACTAGTTTACAAACTAAAATTTCAAGTTAAACAATATAGATTCAAAGAATAAGATATTATAAAAACCACTTTTAGTTTTAAAATATTTGAAAAAAATTTATACAATTACTTTTCAAACAAATCTAAGTAAATCTACATGTTTATAATAGTTATTCAAATAAAAATATCGACAAAAGATACTGACCACTTCAGAACTGGATTTTTTGAGTCTGCTTCGATCAATTTTCATTTTGATGAGTTTTAATGTATATCTTTCTTCCCAAATTTATAGTCTGAAAAAAATTGAAAGATTTTTCTTTACATATAAGTGTTTTTTATATCTTGTATAAAGAATTTTCTCTTCTAGATAATATTTCCTTGATGTGTAAAGTTATCTGTCCTGGATATGAAAAATACATGTGATCTCACACAATGGAACAAAGGCTATTGTGAAACATATTGCAATATATTGGGTGAGTGCAAAAATACGGTTGGATGGATTTCCTGATAGAGAAATGGATCACGTAATTTCATTAAAAACTATTTATTTTTATCAAATAACATTGATTTCTATTATCTCTCACTATTGTACTTGGTAGAATGAGCAAATTCAAATAATTTCTAATAAAATTACTTGATCTATTTTTCCATGATGAAATCTATCAAGAGATTTTGCGCAATATTATGACTTTTTTTTTTTAACAATAGGTCTTTATCTGGGTTGGATTTCTCTCGCCTTTTTCTACTTCATACGTAACTTTTCCCCAGCCTAACCCCTACATAATCCAGAAATATCTGTTCTACCGATAATACGATAGATATTTACGCGATTAGATTTCGGGAAAGTGAATCATTGACGCTTTAATCTGCAGAGTCATCGGGGAAGACACGCAGGATAAACTAACCTATGCGTGAGTTTACAAAGAACAATGATAAAGACAACAGATTGTTACGGCGATAACACTCTGGCGGTAAACGGTCACACTGACAGTTTCTGAAAAACATGCGCCCTCGTAAATAAACGTTTGAAGGTGAAACGCGATACACGAGATGCCGTTTTGAACGCCACAATAGTTAAACAGAGAAAAGTCTCGAGAAAATCCTCTCTTTTTTCCTCGACAAAAAGAATAAGAAAAACAAGAAAGCCGCGCGCTCGTGGCCCCTTTCTTCCCAGCCGTCCACGAGGAGAGAAATACGCACGACTTTTTTCTCACCTGGCAATGAGCCGTCGTACTTCCGTGCCCTCGACTTTTCTTCGTGATAACGCCGCAGTCGCAGCACCACTACTCCTTGCTTCTTCGTACGTCGCGCTCGAGTTCCGTCCAAGGCGCTTCTTCACGTCAAGAGCGTGGCGATGCAACACGGGCATCGCGGTCGCATCAAACCTCGCGAATCCGGAATCACTTATCGGAGCTGCTGGTCGCGTACGCGATTCTCTCGTCAGCCTTTTTGTCCATTAACGCGCACACCACACTTGTAGGAACGGAGTGCGGGAGGCACTTCTTCTCGCTGCTTCGCACGTTGATAACCGCGATTCGGTCTCGCGACAAAGACGGCGAGAACGCGAGAGAAACAAAACGGACGAGGAGAGCCACGAACTCCGATGATGAAAACGGGATGGCGGGGAGGGTGACAAAGGGGAACAAGACCGAGGGATCGTGAAGGGGGACCGGCGATCGAGGGTAGAGGGGAGACGAGTGGGTTGCGCGAAATGAAGGGCTTTGATAGCCGGAGACTCCCGGATGGACTTGCGTGAACTCGCGGCACAGCCGTGCACCAAAACAAAACCGCGCAAACAAGCGCCACGGTCGCGTAAAGCCGCTCGTTCTCTCGTTTCTCCCTTGTTCTATCAGTCGACGACGGTGGCGATCACCGCCATTTTAGCGAGGCATTCCACACACCACGACAGGATAGTCTTGTCTTCGTTTAACCTTGGCGGAACACGCAGGGGTCCGCGCACGCCGTACTGGGCCCCGAGCAATTGCCGTCGATGTTTCTCGAACAATCACGCACAGTCTCTTTCTTTTAATTTCTCTCTTTCTCGCTTCCCCGGTTCACAGACCTCACCACGCGTGTGCCGTTGTACACCGTCGTAGTGGTCGTCGTCGTCGTCGTCGTCGTCGTCGTCTCACTACCAACGCTCTACCATGAACGCGCGACAATTTGTTGGGCGCTCGTCCGTTTCTCCAGATATATATTTATTGCGTCGAGAGACGCCTGTGTTGCGTATATATTACGCGCGCGCATGCACGCATACACACATGCCCCGCGCGCCGTCGAACACAACCTGCTTTTAATACACAAGCAAGATATATTCAATTCAACGGAGAATATTTAACGTCACACCGTCCACGCTTAACGTGAGCAATCGCGAACAACGCGCTGATATCGTTGACGCGCAATCACACGTTCGATGGTTTCCAATTTTTTACCTCCTTTTCTTCCTTTTTTTTTGTTTTTTCTTTTTATGTACCACGATGCGCCCTAACGGGCTGATCCTTCCATCGCGTGTTACTGTTTCTCTCGAGCAAAGCACGCGACAATGATATGCAAGCGTGACGCTCGCGAGAGAGCTCGAACGAGAGGGCTCTCGGTTGCGAGATAAGTTCACGCGGACGCGCGACATGTAAATCGGATTTGAACTATCGCCGCCAGCGAATCCGCTGCTGCCGCGACCGCCGTTTCGGTCGCGATTTGATAGCGGACCGCGATCGTCTATTGGCGCGATCATTTATTGCTTAGGTGCGTACATACGTCTGAATTATGTGCGCAGCCGCGGTTCGATACCTCGAGAATCGCAACTTTGCGCGCTTCGATACTTCGAGAATCGCACTTTGCGCGCTTCGATATGTTCATTCTGGCGGGCAGACGCAGCGGGCGCACGACACGAAGCGGAACTTCTCTTAACATTATCAGGTATTTCTTGCATTTATTGTTGTCTAGCGCGTAAATATATGTAACACATACGTGCCACGAAGTGTCGGGCGTTTGATTGAATACATAATTAGCATCGCGCACTAGCTAAGTGATCGTAACGTGCGAGATACGAGGAAAAATTGTTTCGTGCTCCTACACGCGTGAGAAATGGCCGGCGCGCGTCGCGAGAACTTCTCTCTCGAATTTGTTCGTATTTTTGGCGATTATTGTCGTCTCGCTTGTAAATATGTTAATATCATCAAGTATCGAATGTTCTCATTGACGTAATTGGCATCGCGTACTCGCTGATGACGGTAATCGGCGAGTCCATTTGTATCGCGGCTGCTCGCGCTTTCAGCGCGCTAAAAACTAAATTTACTGTATGTTTCGCGTTTTTTTAGATATGTGAGTGGCGAGCTGCCGCAGAAGGAAATAAACTGAACGATTTTTCACCCAGACCTTCCAGGAGGAAGTTCTCGCGATGTCGGAAAAGTTTCTTTGAATAACAGTGATTCCAAGGTACGCATCGCGATATTACTTTTTAATAAAAATGTACTTTAATAATTTTATAACTTGCTTATTGTGTTCTACTTTTGTTATATTTTTAGGCGCGGATGGTTATTTTTCGGATCGGAGAAGAAATTTGCGAGACACCGGAAAAACCAGAGTAAAGGTTAGCGTCATATTTGTATATACATTCTATTTTACAAGTTGAAGTTATTAACTCCTATTTAACTCTCTCTCTCTTACTTGAAGATTTAATAACTTCTAATAGATAATTCTATTAATTTCCTCTTGCTTTTTGTTTCAAGGACGAATTGTTTACACACCTTAGAGAAGTTTGCAGCACCGGAGGAGCCGGTTCGGGCCATTTCAAGACAGTACAAAGGTTAGTGTTGTTGCGAGTTAATACACATATCTGTTTCAAAACGCTTAAATTTATTTAACTCTCTGTAACTTATACTTAAATATTTTATAATCTAAAGATTTAATAAATTCTGTCTCATAGTTAATTCTAACATAGTTAATTTGTTTTTGCTTTTTGATGTTTAGAAAAGATTGTGTCTACGCAGAAGAGAGGTGTTCGTTTTGCGGATCGAAGGAGCTGGTTTGAGCAGTAGAGTGCTGGCACGAAGGTATGTTGATTTTATAATTATTTTTTATGCATAATTTATAATCAAATATAATTTGATATTTAAATACACGTTAAAATCTTAGTTTACATCAACAATAAAAAGAAAATTGTTTCTTTTGTTACAGAGTGTGATGTATGCAGAAAGTGGCCAGCGCTCGGTGAGTGCTTTAAAGTTACGGTGGTGGTTTATGAAATCAGTGCGAAGCGCATAGCAGATGTTTGTTCTTATGAATATTGAAATCGAAAATAATAATATCGAGACTTTTCTTGTGAGTATTGAAATCAAGCATAATAATTGAGACTTTTAAATATACCTTCAACTGATTTTGTTGATTGAAATTTGATTTTTTGAACAAAATTTTTGTCGATTACTTGAGTGTGTTAAATTTGATGTTTTTCATGTAATCGTGATGATTAAATCGGTTTTTAAATTTAAATTTGCAATATTTTTATACGCGGATTGTTTAGAGTCACGATCGCTTTTACGATTTGCAATAGTATTATCATACTTCACATGCATATAAGGAAAAAGAAATTATCGCAAAACTGAACTGCAGAAAAATCTTCGCAGTGATACACTGCGAAGCTAACAACGAGATTTGCGTAACAATATTACGCGAATGCACATTAAGATAAACCGAAACTCTCGTTCCGACATAAAAACTTTATTCAAGTATTTTTAAATGTTATTCGAGTTTTTTCAAGTCATATTATTGTACAAAAATACGCGATTTCATATATTAATAATATTTTTACAATTTTTGTTTTTATTATAAAATATTCGGCAGTGATTACAATGTGTGAGCTTTGAAAAAGACTTTGAACTATAGTAAAACTGAAATCTCGTGTGTGTATATTGAGTATATTTCGCGTCTTCCGCGTCGCGAGTGACAAAAAGTGACAAAAAGTGCAACTATGACTACGTGGGATGATGCAGTCTGTTGGATCACTTCTGTGGACTTAGAGAGGACCGAGAGTTTGAGAGGACCGAGGGTTGGAGAGGAAGACACATCGGTGGACGACGAAGGGACCGCACAAATATGAGTTAAAAACATAATTTGTATCGCTTGCTCTTTTCAGCTAACAATTTTTTTAAGTTTTTAAATACATTGTAATGATAATTTTACAAGTACTCATTTTACAATAAAATGGATACTTATACAGACTAAACTTTATATGTTTTTTGTAAAAAGATATGTATATATTTATATTAAATATATCTGAAAGGAACAAGTTGTATATTGCATGCGTAGTGTTTGTCTGTATTTCGCACTGATTTTTAATAACGTAAAGAAAGACAATCATACATTATAGAATGATTTTCTTTATTCGCTATTTTTATATAAAGTTAATGTTACATATATAAATTTTTTTATTTGATGGTATGTATATTTGAGTTATATAATTGATTATTTATATTCGATTTATATATATTTGATTTTTATATGTGATTTTTATATTTGATATTATAATTTGGTATATATATATTTTTATATTTTTGATAATGTTATTAATGCTATTGTTGCTGATTTGTGAAATATGATATGTGTTGTTTTCATTGATGATAATTTTGCTTATTAGGTTTGATGTGTATATTGATGTGTATATTGTGCTCAGTTCCTAATTTTGATGTGTATATTTTAACGACGTATATGCGAAACAAAAAATCATTACTGTCTGCTTTTTTAGGTTCTTGTTCTAAAATGTAAGGTTTATTACATATTAAAGGATGGTATACGATGAAAAACTATATATATGTAAGATACTATATAGATGATCTTTAAGGATATTATGTGAGAAATAGATAGTTGTAACTTTCTCTCTATTTAGGCAAGTAGTTCTCATCGAATGTAAGTGATTTGTACACTTTTTCCTTATTTAGCAATCTAATTAAATTTTTTTAATAATAGAAAAAGGTGTATTACTACCTTTTACGATAATGTGCGACATATAAATCTTGTTAAAAAGATGATGGAATAATTAGTACAAAATAATAAATTGCAGTTTTTATATTGTGAAAATTGCAATTTTTTAGATGCTGTACGCGCATTTTGACCAAGTCGGTTTATAGGAAAATACATCTGTAGCGACGTTAAACACGTGGAGTGCGATGAACGCTCAAAAGTGACTTGGCGTCTACGTTAGTGTCGGAGAAAGCTAGTATATATCCACGATGATGACGCGGCTATCTATTTTACGATACATGGAGAGGATCAAAAGGATTCTAAGCGAGCATGATTATGCGCTTCATGCACCGACGTATGGATCCCCACCCGCGCTCCGGAGAAAACACAATTTTTATCAACGCGGTAAAGTAGCTCACGACGTGCATATGTACTCTGTATCTGTGTTATCTCGCGTTTTATCATTGAGAGGACGACCTGCTACGTGAGAACTGCCTATTTTCTCTGTGACGGTGACAGCGAAGATCGCGATTAAGATAGATACTCGTTTCGCGTCGTTATAAGCGATCATAAAATATTTTACGCATGCCGCCTCTGAGCTGATCCGGCGAAAATAAATCACATATCCATGACATCGCAATCGTATTTTTAAGTACGAATATAATAAAGTATTCTAAAAAAATAAACACGAAATAATATACAGCATACGTGAACATATGTCACGAGTAAGTTTTAAAATATATTTGTAGTAAATTGCAATTAATGCATTATTTATTAATTATATTTATGTTTATGTGTATTCATTTAACAGATATTTACAATTTTATAGAGACAAAAAACATCCTCGCGTGATATGTCTGAAACGCGATCAGACTTATTAGTTTCAAGATTCGTTCGTGAATCTTTTTCAGTTAAACTTATTTATAGTTTCAAGATTAGTTCGTGAATCTTTTTCAGTTAATCACCGCATCACTATCTTTCATGATATATCCGTACAACGTGTCGCAAAAGATATTATTATTCTGCGAGGTGCCATATGCGACGAAAACGGGCAAACGACGCGGTCTCGTGTCTACTCAGGGAAGTACATTTCCTACTTTCTCCGCCGATCCGTTCGGTCGTACAGCTCGTACGAGTATTTACCAGTCTACTTACAAATGTCTCTCTTCTCTTCTTCACTCGTAGTGTCACTCACACACGAGGTAAATCGTGGAAAATTTATCCGCGAGGATGACGAGTATTTATGCAATCGGAACATCATCATCGCGCGATAGAATATATATTGCACGAGAAACTTTAAAGAAAAATAATAAAATATATTTTTAAATGATGGTGAAATATATATATTAAAAAAAATATATATATTTATATTAAGCGTGTATCAAAAGTAGTTTTAAACTTCGTAATTAATGTTCGACATTAAGAATTGCAATATTTTTATACAATTGTTCACACGTGAGATTAACTCGTGAAAGTGAACAGTGTGTTTTGACAGATGTCTGAATCATTTTTTTAATTTATAATTGCCATTTATATTGCCATTTTTAGACGTACACATACTTTTCTACCACTTTCTTGGCAATAAATTTATGCAAGTTTTTGACTGTTTCATATATCACGTGCAATTAATCAGAAAGTGAGTTTTTATCAATTTTTTATCTTTCAGAACTGAATAGTTTTTAATTATTTTTTATATTTTACAGTTTTAAATGTCGCTGCCACATCATGCAGCAAATTGGACATTTATTATTGCGAGAGCGAAGGAGCTTCGATGCTTTCTCCGTGTCATTTCTCTCCGCCTGACTATCTCTTCGTTCGTCGTAAACACACACGGTCTATACCTATACCATACATCGTTGTAACATGAACTTCTTCGCCGTCTTCTGCCGTCACTTCCTGCAAGAAACCGATATGTATAGAAGCCATATCTATACTTCCATACCACCGCCGTGCTTCATACTGGAAAAACATTCGCCGCGAGACTTTCTTAGCGCGCGCGAGCGATTGTAGCAATCAGCCGTGATCAATTATTTGTAACGTGCATTTTACTGGAGGCGCAAAACTCGAAACACGCAGCAACTGCAACGCTTAAATTAATGATATCCCAACGCACACGTAAAAATTAAAAATTTTTCTCAAAATAAAATTGGAAATTTGCTGTCGCCTCGTTCGTTCTCGATATTATGCTTGTCGCTCGGCGATTCTCATTCTAAAAAGAGCTCCGCGAGAATAGTTGCAAAATTATACTAATACCGATTACGGTATTAGTACGCTGCCTATATGCGGGAACACGTAGACATTTGCGTTGCAATGTATATAGCAGAGAGAACCGTTCACGTTCACTCACGCGTGCTCCGCGCACACACACGGTGTTTAGAAAGTCCGGCAACGAGACCACCACCACCACCATCACCATCACCATCATCTCCGTTGTTGGCACGGAGATACACTTTGGTACCAAAAGGCAATGTAAATCCCCCGAAGGTAGTGTACGCCACAGCTTAGGTGGGGCACGGCTCTAAGCTAGCGGTGCCAACTCTTCCTCGACGCTCACTGCTCGCCGATCCGTCGAGCTATCGACACCGGACGGTGTATCGGAGCAGAGAGAATTTTTAATATTATCGCCTATCGCACACCGGGGAAGATCGTCAGTCCGACAATCGACGGAAGCGTACATAAGAGAGAAAGGTGAGACTTGACTTCAGTCCGGGTCGTTCGAGAGTGGCCGGTTTGTGCTACGTGGACTAACAAGTCGGAAGGCGCTTAAGACCATGGAGAAGGAACCGGACTCCCTGGCCACGGTTGCCGTCGTCTCGGAGAAGATGCCGCAAACCCATAGCCACTATGCCCCCAGCGAGGTGTATTCCACCACCGAACCGCCACCGGTGAGTTTTTTCTCCTCTACTGATTTAATTAGAATGTTACAAACTTAATGGATTTTGTTTCAATTCGTTGATGGGTTTTTGAGAAATTGAGAAAGTGATTTTTTTTAAGGCACCTTTCTTTGTCTCCGCGGAAGAAAGTCTGAAAATGTAAAACATTCAAAAGATTTCTCAGATGATTTTTGATATTAAATATCTCTAGAGCTAATTTTTGAATCACAAATTTACATAGGTATTTTTTTTTAATGGTTGTGATAAAAATTGAATTTGAAAACTAAAAGAATTATATTTTTAATTTCTCTCTTTCTCTTTATATATTCTGAAAAGTTTTTAACCAGTGCGAAATCTCGACGTGCAAAGTCTCGCCAAGTCATATAAATAACAAAAAAGAATATTATCATATCTCTCAATACACGCGCGCGAATTTTATTATTCTCGCAAGAAAACCACGACCTGTAAAATATAAAAACATTCGTGTCAACTAAAAAACAGATGACGTTTACTCTGTAATTTTGTTTTGAAGAAATGTGTATCGCTCGGATGTAAAAGCATATGAATATTCTCTCTATTAAAAATATAATCTATTTACATGTAGTTAACTGTGCTGTGAAGCATGTTAACTGTGCTTCACAGCACAGTTAACTATAAATTATAAATTGCGATGGTGGCCTTCGACGGTGCAAAATTATTCAAGTCGTAATCGGGATGACTAAAAATAGTGTATAATTTTATGCTTTTTTTTTTCTAAATAGAGAAATAGTATGTATAATAACGGATAATGTGAAAATCTAATTGTAGCTAGGAAATTGAAAACGTTCTATCATAATTGAGCGCCGACAATGTGATGAGAGAGCCTACAACAAAGAAATTACTCGCTCGGCTATTCGAAGGATAGCTCTTTGTGCGTTCGTTGGATAGTTCATAAATGTGCTCTCGCGTTCACATAATTACGATTTCGTCGTTATTTGTGAAAACGATATAATCAAGTTAAAATATCTCGGGATGTTTATGTTCTCTCTAATAGGTGTAATCTCGAGTTTTTAATGCATGCGAATAAAAACCAAGTTTCTCTTTCGCTCTGAACTCGAAGCGATTTTAAAAATCCGCGAAAAGAAAGTCGATCGCGTGATAAATTAAATTACAATAACAGAAGTTTTTTTTTTTCAAGTGTATTTCTATTGCGAACATCTTCGTGCGCGTTGTTGTAGGCAGAAAAAGAGTAAAATATGCGTATTTGTGTCTCAAGGATAAATATTTCTGGAACGTGCGCTACATCGTCGCGATCAAAGTGTTGGTTTCTGCGAGGATGTACAAACAACAATTTTTGCGTCATTCGAAATATTGAAAATCAAAGACAGTATACATGACGCGTACAAATCTCTCAACTTATTTGCTTATTTTGTCGATTCGAATCGCGACAAATCGAATGAGCGAGTAGAATGCAAATGTTATAACGTTTCGCCGATTGATATCACTCGACTTGCGTAACGCGCGAACCTTCCAACTTTGCGACTTGAAATCGACATAAACATAAGTATTGTTTGCAAATACAACCGGTGTAGGCGATAACGCGATCGAGTAATTGCAATTCTGCCGCAAGGATGCACGCAAAGGACTTGGTTATCTTGGAAAGATAATGTGCGAGGTCTAATCAATCGCGTGGGAAGAATTATTGAAGGATATCTTTGAAAAACTTAAAGGAAGCTGCGCTATGAAACAAAAAAAAAAAAAAAAGAGGAAAGAATATATGCAGCGGATAATGTGATTTTCCTAGAAAAGCGAGTTAATTATGCGTGAAAGGATCTCAGAAATAAAAGATACAGTTTAATACAACGTGTGACTCATATAATAAATGCTCTTGAAGATAAAATCATTTATTGCCGTGTATAAGAAGCACGATATAGAAATAGCAACGCGATAAAATATAATCGAATACACGATTTTGTAATAACTACTTTATAATGTTTTTCTGCTTTGCAATCTTTGGATTTAGTTCCTAGAAATCCGCAAGTTTTTTAACTGTAAAATTACACTTGTGCAAAAAGCGCGGACAGATACTTCCGCGAAAGTTTGTTTTGCAACGCAATTGCGCAAATTACCGATTACACCTGAATAACAATTAAAAAAAAAAAAAAAAAAAAAAAAAAAAAAAACAAGAAAATCAACAGACAGTCTGTATTATAAGTAAATATTGTGTCATTATTTCTGACGTGTGTATGTTTGAGCACAAACATTGAGTAATTGTATGAAAGAAAGTTTTGTGTGAGTTTCTTTCGCTCTACTAATATTTCTTATCTTATTTATTTTTCGTGAAACGCGTACGTATTTTTGCACTTGCATGAAATTTAATTACCGGGAAATTTATTTATTTTTTTTGCAAGAATATATCAAAGAAGATGCTACGCGCAACAACCGAAGTGCACGTTGAACACGTCTCGTTACACTGTATAAATAGCGAGAAATTAATTACGGTAATTATAACGTGCAAAAAAGTGTGCGATTCCTTCGCATGTATATTCGCGGTGAAAAGGATTCTTTTGAGTTGGATATATGCACTTCCGTCGTGGAAATCGCGAACGCGTCGTCATTAAAGACGGCCTCTTAATTGTACAAACGAGAGAGTTTGGGAAAAAAAAGTCTCGTCTCTAAAACAAACGCCGCGGCTCCTACACTGAGAATATTTAACTTTCAGCCGCTCACATTTGCGAAGATTTCGCTCACAAGGTACATATATATACCGCGCAGATCGAACTTTCTGGAGATTTCAATGCACGTGCACAGCCTCTGAATAATTTCAACGCTGCCACGAATAAAAATGACTCGCACACCCAATTTAATACATACGTCAAGGAAATATTGTTAGTTTTATTTTTTTGTGCGTTCAAAGATCCCTCGGTTTTTGTACAAACTGGGGAAGGCCGCGTTTCCGCCTTCGATCTGTTACGAGCAACAATGATTGCTCTGCCACGCGTGTCTCCGGCGAAACACGCGACAATAGAGATTTTACGTTTCCATTAAAAAATATTATTTACCGATTTCGCAACTGTATCGTGCCAAGCACATTTTATCTTGAGAAAGATGCGTCGTTTAAAAAAGTCGCTACCGTATTATTTTCCGACGTACAATGAGAAGTAGAGAATATTTTGCAACGAGTTGGATGTGTAATTACTTTTTCTAATTACGGTTGAAACTTTGTATATATTTTGCGCATTTGTCTGATTTGCAAGTAAAATACCTGAACACATGAAATTCGTCTTTGGTTACCTCTTCGCGTTTTCGCTTTTCTTGCACATTATTATCGTCGTCACTCATTTGCTTCACGCCATGACAAACGATGTGTCCCACGCTTACGTAAGACAAAATAAATATTCGTCAGAGCCAGAGATACAAGATTTTAGTCGCACATTTTTTTTATGATTCTTAATTACTCTTATTCATTATCTAAGAGAGTTTTTGCTGAGTTTTGTGCACTTTATGACAATGTTTTTATATAATACATTAATTTAAATAAAAGAACGTGAGGAAAATACATATGCAAAAAATTTCTTTCTCTTTCTTCTCTTTTTATAAAAATTAGTAATTTTTTTGTTACAAATAATACATGCATTATCGATAATCGGAAGCGACTTTTTTTTAAAGAAGTTTAAGTTTACTATTATTCGCCAATTTGAAACCACACATACGCCACGACCTTTCATCATTTTCTACTATATGTATTAAAGAGAAAGTACAAAACATCGATATCTCAAATGATACGTTGACCACGTAATATCGGAATTATAGCTTTTAGAAAACGGATATCACCTTCAAACGAGTTTCGCGATTTTCTAGAGCGTCGGAAGGAGTGATACTTTAGTCAATGAAATCAATATAATTTCATTGAATTCAATTTTTTTTTTACAAATTGCAATCTACGCGCGAGTGACTTCGATGAAATTAACAGAATTACCGGAGCTTCCTCTGCGCGGCGATTGTTCTCTCAAATCAGTCATCGTTACAGATTGGATCCCGTTGTTGGGAGGTCAGTGATAGATGACTCACGAAGTGGAGAACAGATCCAAGAAATTTGTCTTAAAGGATAAATAATAAGTTTTTCGTCTCGAGTATGCCTGGCAACAGAGTAGCTGTTTACTTCTTCAGGCAGATCTCGCGCGGCATAAAGTCAGAGAGCCTCGGAATGGCCTACTATCTCTTGGAAGCCTCTCACCCGAGTCGTCCATCCACATCGAGGTCATTACGAATTGTACGAGTACAGTCCGCGGTGCAAGTCTCTCATCTCCAGAGCGAAGAGAGAGAGAGAGAGAGAGAAAACTGTTGTTTTATGAAATATTCGAAAATTTCTCTACCGATGACGTACATCTTGTTTTTTTTTTTTTTTTTGTTTGAATAGTTTCTTACGAAGTTATTTTGAATACAATCACTCGAAGAAGCAGATGAAAATAAACTTTCCATTTTGAAACTAAATACGACGTTTGTTTCCGATTCTTGGATACACAATAGATACAGCGCGTGATGTTAGAGCGATATGCGATCGAACAAATTAATGTAAAACCCGAGCACGGTAAGCGTCTATGATCTACAAACAGAAACAGATCCGAGCCTTGCTATAATAATGTCAAGGTACAGTTAGCACGCGTCAGATGTATCGCGCACGTTTCCGGAGGCTCTTGAAATTCAAACGGCTAAATAGTTGTTCAGGTTTAGCTATTATTTTATACTGTAAAATTCATCGACGACGCTGTAAAACTGTTGCCGTTTAATCGTAAATGCATTTTCCTTGTAAATATGATTTGATTAATTTTTTTTCTCAGGAGTTTGTGCAATTACCGCACTCCTACAGGTTTTGCCGATACACAAGCGACGTGAGAACCAGTCGCGATATTTATGTTCAATATCACGTATAAATATAGATGAACATATGCATAAGTACGTATATAGAAATATATGCGTATGTGTGTCTGCGTCACAGTTGTCACAGAGTTGCTGGTATTTTTCTTAACACACACACACACACACATATATAATAGCACGAGAGACTTCACGCTGGTTAACCAACCGAGTCGAGGTCTTTTGTCGTTTCACGCTCTCCTTTGACGTTCCCTTCGTCATTGTTGCTTTTAAGAGAAGGAATTAGTTTGAACGAATTAAAAAAGCTGTTCTTTGCAAATGTTTTTCAGAAAAAAACTAAAGAAGCTAGTGAGACTGTCTTTATTATATGAGATTGTCTTTATTATATGTTGTACGTGATGTGAAATACAGTCAAAAACATTTTGCGTGTATCGATCTGTCAACCGCTACGGACGATAACTGTCAGACTAATTATTCAAACACGGTTTTATCGCCTAAAATTTTAGTTATTTTTGTTAATACAAAAACTTGACACTTTAGAAAAAATTCTCGAAAGAATTTTAAACATTTTATTCTTTAAAAAAATGCAAAAAATTGAAGTTTTTTAAAAGTTGTCAATTTAATGTCGTCTTAACTTGTCAATACGATACGATGGCAACGTGAAGTCTACCTATAAAGGTCGATTTACCAGTCGTTGTCGTCGATTCTGTAATTAGCATAAGGAATTGTGTCTTTTTGCAAATTATGATGATCGTTAAATGTTGCGAATAATTTTTCAGGCATACATGAGACCGCCGACAAAGAGCACGGCGGTGCAAATCGCAAGGATCGCCGCTTTCACTCTGATCACGATTTCCTTCTTGCTGGGAAGTTTTATCCTGGCGTCGGCCTGGGTTCAGGCCAAAGTCTCGTGTACGCCGGAATCGATCGCAGCGATGCAGGCTGAGCTCCGGCAGCAACAGCAACAAAATTCTGGAACGTATCAGCCGCAAGGTGAATTCCTGAAGCATTTGCAGCCGGAGGCTCTCGTACAGGTAATAATGCCAAAAAATGTGGCGGCGAGTTAATTAACTTAGTATGACGCATAAATGTGAAACAAGTATAAAAAAATATAAAAGATGCGAAGAAGTAATTTTCTAGTAATAATAACAGTAACAACTCCTTTCGTTATCAAGAATAATCTGCAATCTATTATCTCTCAAAGCGCAGCTTATATGAGTGTACGATTGCATGGGAGGTAATCGCTGTCGGTCCGACTGCAGTTCTCGCGGAGAAATCGTGTCCTGTGAACTTCTCGCAGCGGGGAAAGTGACTGTGTCTGCGTATCGACGGCGTCTGATTTCTCGTTTAATTGTTAAACGGATTAAGCATCATCGTTCGGCGTAAAAACGAAGTCAGACATCGGAGGCGGCTTTCAGCTCGTTTTACGTTCACGGTGATGATTTCCATGGAGATTTCTAAGTTTTCACATTGTGCGGGGCGGCGCGTTCTCGACGGATCGTAAAACAAATTGATCGATAGCTCGTAAAAACAGGCACGATCGACAGAATTATTGTGTCGCAAAGAGAGTTCTCACCGGGGTTCTTCTTTCGGTACAACTTAATATTCTTAACACTTTACGATCGAAAGTGAAAAAGGAAAACGTCAGTGGTGCGACTCTGCTAATGCAATTAACGCCCCCGCCATTTGCGCTCGGTTGAGACGCAAATTTGCTTCTGTAAGCAGCCAGAGAATGTGCGTTCTCGACGGATGTGCGAAAATAAAGCTAACGCGAAACGCAACGCGAATAAATTGATTGTGACAATTTGTTTTTTTCTTTAACTCTTATACGAGATGCTATTTCGTCTCGCGAGCATTTTCAATTTGAGACATTATTCTTGATACGTAAAGACTTCAATTAAATTTGTCTTTATGTTTGGCTGTGAATTTTATGGATTGGAAAAAATTCGCACGTAAGAGAGCACGGCGATTAATTGTCAACGAGAAACACAAAGCGAGTAAAATTGCTTCGAGGAGGTAAGAATCGTGTCCGATCTATGATCTCTTGGTCACGCCATCCTCGCTTGATGATGTTCGCTTTAATATCGTCATAAAACGATTTCTGAAATTTGCCATAATTCGCCGATGATTCCCCGCATTCGCTCCACAACCGCAAAATACAATTTACAGTTTTGTAAGCGCGTTCTGCCGGCAATCGAAATACTCGCCGGTCAATCATTACAGCGGGAATTTAAAGAGAAATTCTATTTCGCTAACGAGTGGGAAATGGCGATGGAAGATTTATATAATAATTCTAGCATTTAATAATCGTAGAATGAAAGATCGTGTCTTAAAATTAATAGATAGATGCAAGTGAATAGGATAACAGAGAGATAAACCGATAGTTTTTGCATCATAGGACTTGTATGTAACTAAAGAATCGAACGCAAACTTTTCCAGCAAGCACGTAAAAAAAACGCACATACGCGAGTGCTTCGCGCAGTGCAAATTGTGTGGATTAAGCGATTTGTAACTACGTGTAATTTTTTTTTGATAACGCGTTGCACTTTCAACATAAATGTACACATTTATTTTAACTTCGATATCAGTAACACATCTGCGCAAATATCTTGCCGTGGTAAACCATCGCAGCGAGATGTTTTACAAGCATCTTTCACACCTCCGGGTAACGCATCGTCTGGTAAGATAATTGAATGTATAGCGAGTTAATTTTCCAGGACTTTCCTGCTTCTTCAGTTTTGTTGCGCAATCGCAAAACGTATTCCGTGGAAAAATTATTACGCAAACGATTTTTGCATACACATTTACGTAATGTATTTTTTGTTTTTCTGAGGATATGTTTAATTGGGGAGCTCGCAAAATTTGTGCGGAGTCACACAAAAGAAGGAAACAAATTTCAGAAATTTGACTCGCTCTATCAAAGAAAGTTGGATGCGCCCGGTGAAAATTACGTAGTCGGATGCTAATGAATGAATAAGCATAAAATGTCAGAAATTTAGAAAGCGTGGAGTTATTTGCAGCTTGTGTACATTCTTATGCACTCGGTCAAAAGAGTGGCGAAGGAATGCAATTGGTATCTTGCGAGCGCGCGCTTGAATTGGCACGCAAATTGCAATTTTTGTCAGGTAATAAAACAGTGTTTTTTCTTTTCTTTTTTTTTTTTTTGCTTTTAATAGCTACCCGCGATTACGGTTTCTGTGAAAGTGATCGCGAAATGCTTCTTGATTGACGTGCATAAAGAAAAAAAGAAATACACGTTTTTCCACGCGTTAGAAAAATCTCGCGACAACAATGCGCGCGATCTTTCATTAAGAATCGGGGGAGGAAGAGCGGTGAGAACCGAGCGCACCGATATACGGACAACGGCAAATTCCAATGGCAGAATGTGACGTATGAAGAGACACGTATAGTCTCTCACGGGAACACGGACACCGTCCGTGAATATACAAGAAAACGAAACGCAAAGAAACCGGCGCGAAGCGGTGCCAGGAGCTCGGCGCGTTCAAGGAGAACCGCAGCCGGGGGAATTACGTAATTCGGATTGCGTTCCTTATATGTGATTGCGGTTGTGCGCGCGCGGGATCAACGAGATAGCTGCCGCTACCATTTGCAAATTTGTGACAATTGTAATAGCGACCAATTGTGCGCTTCGATCAATCGATAACGAGACATGTGTGTAAACATCGACGCGATTGTTAGAAGAAATACGAATTTATTACCAAGTTGTTTGTTACTTTACAATTAAACAATTAAACAATTTCTATCTGTGATAGAAAAAATAATTTGAATTAGATATTTAATTTGGTTTTTTCTCCTTTATTTTTTTTTTTTTTTTTTTAATTTGTAAGTACAAGTTCTTTATGTCAGGTTTTGGTTCGAATTTCATAAACGTGCACTATCGCCCTGCATTTGTCTCTCCCGTTAGACGAGCCTCGGTGTACATAGTCGTCGCGGAGCACACGGAAGTGTGGAAGCCGCGTGCTCAATCGCGCAACGTGTTTTCTCTTTTGTCGGCAATCAATTTCTCTCCCTCTCTCGCTTCCTCTTTTTTTTCTCTCCGGTCTTTCTTGTTCATAAGGTAAACGGTTCTCTCAAATTGGATTGCTTCCGCAAATTTCCGCGACGTTGTTCCCTACCATATTCTCAGTGCATTCGCGATAGTGGCACTCTCAATCCATCTGTCGCGTTTTGATCGCTCGTGAATACAACGCCGGTCGTAGCGGCCTCCGCCGCTTCCCGTCCGGTTATGGCGACCGATAGAAAGTAAGATGGATACACACGCCACGGGAATGTAATACCGAACGCGGGATATATAAAAGCGCTCTCGGTTCATGTAACGGTCGCGCGAAAGGTGAAAATCGGTCATCGTGGGGGTCAATGAAATTTCATTTATGATCGCAGAAACGAATCGCGCCCCGAGTTGTGCTCGGAACCGACCTAGAAAATTGCAAAATTTCTCTCAAAAAGAAAAAAGAAACTATGAAATGTTCATGTGTAATCAAAAGAATATAAATTAATTACTTTCAATATTATGTTAGAAATTTGTCACCAGGAAAAATAAATCAAAATAGATATTTAGTACTTTAAAAAAGTACTGGAAAATTTCGACTATTTGTAAATATTTATGAAAGTAATTTGTGCAGAACAATATACGCATGAATTTGAAAATTATTTTATTTTTATTCGCAAATAAAACAGAATTGTTCTCAACAGTTTATAAAAATATCTCGATTGTCAGGCAATTGTGTGTTTTTTATTGCCGATCATAATCACGTATAGAATCGTCTATTAAAGGAGTCAAAAGCATTAAAAAAAAAAAATCGTTCTCCCATCTTCTGAATTTTAATCACCTTGACATTAATTATCGATGATTTCAATGTGACGGCAAAAAGACCTCTCCTGATGCTTCATTATTTAAATGAACGGTTTGCTTCGTATTTCTTTTTTGAGCCATCCATCGTTTCAAGGATCAACTTTGTGCGTTACCCTCTATTCTCAGTGTGTCACACGTGCAAATTAACAATCATATGCACGTATCTTCTTCGCGTATTATTCCTGGGTGTCGCAATCGTTTTCTGGTAATTTGCACAACAAACGGAAGTCAGTCGTCTATGAGAGAGATTATCTATTTCCTCGTATAATGTTTTTCTATACACAGATCATATTTCTTCAGTTTGTTTACAATATAAATTAAATATATATTAATTTATTGAAGTGAAAGAAATATAAAAGAAACATTGGCAATTGTGTTTTTGTGAAAAACCACGCGATCTAAAATAACGATTGTATTTAACAGACAGTAGATCAGTAATATTTCTATATTCTCGTGAACGATGCTACGTCTTTACTATGCTGCAGGTTTCTTATCGTCTCTCGGAGTAACAAGACACTTGGAAAACTTTCATGAAAGTAGGTTGTGTCGGTTGCGCGCTGGCAGCGAGGTGAACGTTCTCTAAAAAGATTTTCTCTCAGCTAATTGTATTGTTATGTTAACTTCTTCGCGACAGTTATTTAAAGTCGATGTAAAATACTGCATTTGTTATACACCCCGTCCCATTGTCGCCGAACAAAAAAATAAAAAACTAATTTGTAAGTCCTTGTGAATTAATATACGACAATCGCAGAAGAGCTTGCAAAGTTGCGACAACACAACAAATTGCATTGTCCCAACTATACCGCTATCACGTCGCTCAACCACGCACGTACATCTTAAAAAAAAACGATAGGTAGTCATAATGGACCGCTAATTGATAGGTTTGAAGAAGGTTGTCGTGTTTTCTAAAGAAAGCCATTCGTGTACGGCGAAGTCATTGCTGCGGCAAATTGCGAGGTGATTTCTTTCGCGTCGCACGCTCCGTGAATCCCGAGTGAATGGAAACGCGCGGCTCTCGTTTTCTTTTTTTTTTTCTTTTTTTTACATCCACCGCAAAATTTCGCGTCGCTCGATGATTTCGCGCGTCGCGCGGAATAATTATTTCTGTAACAAGCCTCCGCGAGAAGCAAAAAGTGACACATACGCGCGATGCATTGTTTAACATGTTTCCAATTTTTTTGCACGAAGAAAATATAAAGAGAATATAGAAAAAATATGTTAGCGACGATTTTTAACCGATGAGTTTGACACGGTTGTTGAGATAAAAA
The DNA here is from genome assembly GCA_014825685.1 of Pseudomyrmex cubaensis. Classification (NCBI taxonomy): domain Eukaryota; kingdom Metazoa; phylum Arthropoda; class Insecta; order Hymenoptera; family Formicidae; genus Pseudomyrmex; species Pseudomyrmex cubaensis. Next base: position 13,629 of record QVOA01007130.1, on the reverse strand, counting down.
AATTAATATCTGAACGGTTGTCATGTATCGTAGAAATATCTGGCGAAGTGACAAGCAAAGAAAATGCGATGAAAGTGCGGACGACATTTTCTTTCATGTCGAGAATTTTTTACACGCTTTGAGTGACGTATGGAAATAGCGATGCAAACGTTTAACGTTTTTTCTATACTTGAAATTAATTAAATGTAAATGCAATATTTAATTCTCGAGATGTAAAACAGTATTGTATTTACTTATAACTGAAGAAAAATTATAAAATTGCATTTCGAACAAAATAAATATGCTGAAATTAAATTGCTCAAGAATAAAGCAATTGTTAGCTGCAACAATACAATTTACTGCATGTTGGCAAACGTATCAGAAATTAACAGTTGCATTGTTGCTGTTATACAACTGTGACCGCACTTGGATCGACGCGCGTTGGAAACAATGCAGGGGTTTTGCACGAAACATTTGTTAGCCAATTGGCGATAACTCTCTTTCTTTACATATTAGGAAAGACGTTGTGTCAATACTGATGATATTTCGAGATGTTTACATCGCGGTAATTCCTATGCCTGAATGATTGTAAAAGGATTACTACCGGATACTGCGAGAAATGGCATGGTCGTCGCCGACAAAAGCTTGAAATTATAAGGTTTACCGTCTTGCTATTTCTTTCGGCTCGCATACGATTTTCAACTCGTTGCTGAGGTTACAATGTGATAATATAAAGTGAGTTCACTTTCACTAGTGACCCGATGTCGCGACCAGGAAGACGAGTTGCATCAACAAACGATTGCCGCGGCGAGTGATGTTTGCCTGACTTTCGAAGCTTCGAGGAAAGGAATATACTCTCTTGTTTCGTCAATATTTTTCCAGCTTCTCTCTCCCGAAGATAAAAAAAACCACAGTACGACCCATTTCTTAGAATTAAAGCAATGGATGTAGAACTGTAGAAGAGATTTCAGTAGATTAATATAATGTACATACATAATAGAATGTACATAAATTAGAAAGTTCAGTATTTACGTGAATTTTAGAAGTTTGCAACAATTATAGTAAAATATAAACAATAAAAAAGAAAGTTTTCTTTTTATACGAGCATTACGAAAAGAATATGATAAAGAATATTGTGCGTGTTTCTAGGAATCTGTTGAGTCAAAGAATTCTTTGCAAAGCCTCGCCGCGCCAACGAAAAAAGAGATCAATCCGGATACTAAGGACATGAAGGTCCACGAAGAAGGAGAAAACAGCTCGAAATCCGATAGCGAGAGCGGCGATGATGACGACGATTATGATGACGATGAATTTCCACCGGTGCACATTAAACTCCCTCTTCAGTTGGATCTTGACGACATTGCAGGCGTGAGTGTATTTTATACATACAAACCTAATTAAATTTTATTAAAGTTGCACAATCGAATTTCTAAGTTTAATGATTCTTTCAGACGCTAATTCAACAAGCTCGCAGCAGAGTTTCCTGCGTGGTTGAACGACGACGAGCCGACGAAGTGATGGACGGAACCAATAACAACTTGGATAACAACACCGATCCGCAGCGCTTCCAGAGACTGAGCGGCGAACGAGTTGCCATCTTTTGCGAATCAGGCAATCCGAATCAGGAGTAAGTAGCACGAAGCTGTGTGTGTACGTACACACACAGAGACATTAAACACTGATGATATCATTATTTTACAGACAAGGAGAGCAAGAGATGCTCACTCCGATCATTGTTCCACTGGGCCATTTGCAAATTCCTCTTCAGTCACAGGAACCTAATCCCAACTATCACCAATATCAAATGCAAGGCCAGTATCAAGTGCCCGATATGCAGCAGCTGCCGCTCGGCGATCCACGAGGATTGAATCACATCCCACCGGGCGCGCTTCCTCCTGAGCTCCGTAATCTTCCGCACTTGACTATGGAGATGCGACCGCCTCGAATGGGCCCGCAGACGCCCGCGATGGGACTTCAAAACAATCCGATGGGACCGCAAGTGAGTCTCGATTATGTAAATATAAAACAAAAATGTCATCTATTACAAAACGTTTAATTATGTCAATATTGTGTCTAGATCGAGATGCGCCAAATTCCTATCGAACTGCGTCACTTCCCAATGGACCCGCTGAGAAATATGCGGCCGATGCCTCAAGAGCCACGCCAGGAACCGCAGCAGGTCTCGGTGGTGTATCAACAGCAGGCCGAGCAGGTTCCCAACACTTATAATCATGATCAGCAAGATCCAGCTATGATGCCGCCTCCTCCACCGCAAGCCGAGGCGCAGATCCAAGATCAGAGAATACCTCCCATGATGATCCCGCAGACCGAACAGAGACCACCTGCTCCTCCTCAGGCTGTACCTGAAAAGCCGCGCTCTCCCTTCCAAGGTATTCCCATCGAAATCAGAAGAATCATTCAACAAGTACCGCTGGAGATCAAGAACATCATCCAGCACATCACCGGTGAAGCCAGACCATTCCCAGTCAACGAAGTGCCAGAGGGAGCGCGACGTGAAGTAAGTTGAAGAGAGACGCATTACAATACATTCGAATTACAAGATTAACAATATATATAGATCTTGATTTTTGGAAATAATTGTATGACAAACTAAAAAGAACTAATCTGCAAACAGGAATTTGCAGTGCCAGCAGGACCATTCCCACTTCCGGTGGAAGTGAGGAATTTGATCGAACACGGAAATATTGAAGGTCGTCCACGTTCGGATGGCGACGAACAACAGGAAGCAAAATCCTTCTCAGGTCAGGAGGAGGAGAGCGATGAGATTGAAAAGAACTTCCCTGTGCCTGTAGAAATACGTAATATAATTCATCAGGTAAATTAACTTTAATGAAAACTTAATATAATAATGAGATATGTTTCGTGCGTATAAAAAAAATCAAGATACTAACGTTTTTATTATCTCGAATAAGCTTTATTTGTACAGAGTAAATTCTTAATAACAATTCACTTGGAAAAAAATTAATTTATCCGATTAAAAATATTAATTACTTCTTTTTTTATATGGAAACTTAGACATTAACAACTTTTAAGCTGTACAGTCTATATCGACCATGAGAATCACTGTGCGATACAGTTACTCATGTAACTGTGTGGTAGCGTGGCCGAGCGGTCTAAGGCGCTGGTTTAAGGCACCAGTCTCTTCGGAGGCGTGGGTTCGAGTCCCACCGTTGCCAATTTTTTTAATTCTTGTTTGTTTTTTTATCTAAAGTGACGATTATGCGTAATATATCACCGCGCCGCGTAATTATAATTTATGTGTAATTAAATACGAACAAAATCTCGTGTAGCATAATTGATGAAAATAAAAAAATTAAAAGAAGCAATCTCTCGAATCTCAGGTAGTTGAAGGTCGTGCTTTCCCGATTTCGAGATTTGCTCTGAGACCTGTTGAGTCCTTGGAGATACCGGTGGAAGCGCGAGCTGAAGTGTCAGATGGCCAGTCTACGGAGCAACAACCTGAGCAACAACAACAGCAGGAGCAGCATGAGGAGACACATATGATAATTCAACAACAACAGCAGCAGCCGCAACCGCAGCAGCAACAACAGCAACAACAACAACAGGAACAATCTTTGCAGGAAGAGAAAGCCCGTCCGCACTGTAAATAAACATCTTTTTTCTTCAGATTTTTACAATAGATAGTTTTTTTAATGAATTTATTTATGTTGAAGATTACTTCTAAGTTATTATACGACTACATATATCAGATATTATTTTTATAGTGACCACATGTTTGAAAACATTGCATTTGACAAAATAATTTACTTGTTCACAGACGTGCAACCACGTTCCGTGCGCTCCGTACCGGAAGACGTTTTTCTTCATCGTCGTGAGAAGCGCGTGCGCCGTTGCGCCTGCGATTGCGCGTGTTAAAAAATGCAGCTGAGTGTGCACTCGTCAGACGAGACGAGTTGTCAAAAATCAGTCTGTGAAATAAAATTAAAAAAAAAAAAAGATTTTTAAATACGCGCCTTTATAATCTACATTCCAATTCAGACATTTTTGCAATGATTTTGAAATAATTTTATATCAAACAAGTATTTTTCTCATATATAATGATACTTGAAAACTTTCGTACAAAGATGATATTATACATATTATGCGTTTACTGCGAGATAAATATGCTACTAAAAAGGCATTCAATTGACGATTAAAAATAAGTGTGTTATCGAAGAATAATATTTTAATGTTATATTTGTAGAAATAATACAATAATCAGTTTCAATACGTAAAAAAAACACACAATGCGTGATTGATTTTTTTCAGAATATTTATCCTTCTCCACAAATCGGCGAATTAATATGAGACAACAAATTATTTGAAACATTGACATGTTCAGATACACGCTTTATGATAACAATCTGCGATGAGACTAAATATAAACGGTGTGATACTTTTTCAAGAACTTATATTAATTATACTGTTATATATTCTTTTATAGAGATAATGGGAAGATATATGTGTAAGTACTCCATGGTTTACAAATCTGTGATTTGTCTCAATAAAACAGTTTTAAAAATATTGTGAGAATCATCACCAGTGTTTACTCAGAAACATATTTACTATTCAAAGATATCAATAAATGACAATAGGAAATAGATAAGTTGAGCGTTCTAAAGTTTGACAGGTTAACAGTTACACGAGGCAATATGCATATATACAACGATAATATGCATATATACACCGAAAAAATTTATACTATTTAAAGATATCAATGAATGATGTATAGGAAATAGATAAGTTGTACTTCAGAAATATCATGAGATAAGATGAGCGTTCTAAAGTTTAACGGATCAATGTGTTTTTGTGTCACAATATGTTTTTGAAAACATCACATTTATTGAAAAAACAAATGATTAACACATTAAAACTTTCTGTTACAATAATTGTCTTCTATATTCTATTATTAATGTCACATACATTTTGTTTTATTTTCTTTTTACTTTTCTCTTCAGACAAGTAATAGAAAAATATCAAATAAAATTTATATAAAAGTCGATTTGATAATTCTGCTTTTTAATAACACAATGTGTATTTTATGTGTATTTCTTGCTTCAATTATTTACAAATATATTCTTACATAATATTTGCGTCGCTATCATCATTTTATTATATTTTGCAAAACAATAATGCGGGAATCAATACAATATTTTTTGATAGTTTTAATCTGCGAAAAGCTTGTGGAACAATGCGATTGACTCTTTTGTTTTCTTTTTGACATATATATATATATATATAATGGCTCAAAAATTAACTGCTTGTTTCATTATCAGTGCAACAAAAAAAAAAAAAATTGAAAGTTAGCGCACATTGTCACTTTTTGGCCGCGTTCAGAAGACCAATTGACGAGTTGTCTTGTCAACACTCGTTGTCGGTTCTAGAAATAAAAGCCAATCACGTTCGATTGTTACAAAGCAGCTTGTTCTAGAGCAGAGAAAAAAACCTGAATTTAAGATTGAAACAAAAAGCTTAAATAATATGATTTTTTTCTTTTTCTTGTACATAAGTATTTATAGTTAATGTAAGTATATCCTTGCGTGTCGGACTTTAAATCTTACTACTACAAATTATAGAGAAAAGCTAAGAATTACGATATGACTTTTTGTATAACTTTGGATCGTTCACATGCCAAACACGAGCATGCCACGTGTTTTTGGTATAAACATATAGAGACGTTCTTTCTCACGTTACAGAAACCTTAAATAGACTTACAGTCAGGTTTAGCCAGCGCACTGCTTCGATGGTTGGTAAGTATCGTGCTGAAAGTAAAAATTAGTTAAGATTTCAAATAACACTGTTGAAGAATTTATAACGTATACTTTTTAGATAATTTTGTTTTGGAATACTTTTACGCCTGACTATTTCAAAAGAAATTAGAACTATTTATTAACTAAAAAAATCTCTCGTTGGATTAAAACGCTTCATGTAGATATATGCGTCTTTAATGTACGTTTGAACAAGTGTTACAACGCATCACTTGGCATATATACATGAGTCTTAATTAAACTAAATCCAGGCGCAAATATACGGTATAGTTTGTTTTTTTTCATGTACCTCAATGTACTTGTAACTCTATATCTGTAATTTGACATTTCCGATTATAAGAAACATTTAATTCGAGCGTTTTTCTTTTTGCAACGGCATTTCATTTTAGTGACCATCTTTGAAATCGCAAACACAAAATCGAAAGCAACCAGTGCCGATTGAACTTTGTATTTTGTGTTACAAATTTCTCACACTATGGGGACGTATCGTTTCTTTATGTAAGAGTTAATATTCCTAAAATTATATATATATATATATATATATACAATTATATGTAGTATAACAATTCTATAATGACATATGTCTCTATAACGATATTAATTATATATTTCTCGTTTCGTATTTAACACATTTCTGCAGAGTTTTTCTGATAGTTATAACGTACGCGCATATTACGTTCAGCTATCCGACGACGAACAGTCAATATACGTTATGTGCCACTGATGAATGTATAAACGCAGGTACGTATTAAATTTTTATTTTTATAACTTGTTCTATATGTATGATTTAATAGTAAAGTTTATTTTTAAAGCTTCAGAGATTTTAGCGAAACTCAATCGTTCGGTTGATCCATGTGACAATTTTTACAAATTTGCTTGTGGCGGATGGTTACAAACTAACCGAGCAAATCTATCATTTCCAAAAATTGACTTTTTCTCAGTGCTCATAAGAACAACACAGAATCAGCTTCGAGGTAATATAGTTTTAGTTCAAATTTTCTATGTTTAAATATACAAACAAAGATAATATATACATATAAAGAATGTGTAAAAGTATATGTCTAAGTAAGACTAAATCGAGCCGAAATTATGTGTTATGTACTTCGTGCAAAGTCAAGTGAAGAACGTTGGAGTTTGTAATTGTTTTCTTTTATTGGACACCTTCAAACGGATTTTCGTGTATGCGCATCACGTTGTTGAAATATTAAATTACAAGGAAACCACAAATCATAAATATTTCAGAAATCCGAAAATTTCGTGCTTTTATAGACAATATAATTTGCGCAAAGACTGATATACGACTTTTATTTTTATAAAAACTTGTTTGAATGTATTTGTATTTGTATTAATTATAAAATAAGTATTAAAAAAAAACGATTTTACAATTTATGTGTTACACGCATTTATGTACATGTAACATTCCGACGATTTGTTGATTGCAGAAATGTTAGAAGCACCGACTAAGCCAAGCGATACTATGTCTTTGCAAAAAGCAAAACATATGTTTGCGCAGTGCATGGATCAAGGTACGTGTCACTATTGCTAAAAATAATTATCACGAATGCCTCTAATCAGAAAACTATACTATTTAAAATGTATAAAATAAAAAAAGTGATTATTATTTCGGTTCTCAAAAGATAGTGAAACAATCGGTAAGAGTAACTTGAGCGCTATTATAAATAGCTACGGCGGATGGCCAATAGTTATGTCTCATCACGATTGGAATAAAAAAAATTTGACATGGCAAGATGTTAGCACCATTATACATAAAAAAGAGTTTGACAACGGCCTTTACAATATACACGTGTTTATAGATAGCAAGATGTCCAATAGTAACGTTATCTATGTATGTATATTATATTAATACACAATATATTATAAATTATAATCAATATTATAGCACTACACATCGTACCGATCTTATTTGCGCAAGAGAATAAAAATAGCAAAAGCAATTATATAAATTCGCGAACAACGCATGATATACAGACCAGACGTTCGGAAAAAAATAACTTGCTGAAAATTATACTTTTTTTAGATCCTTCAAACTTCATTGTCTGTATCTCGAGACGACATAACTCAGCTAAACAACACTCATTCACGAAACGAAACATATGACACCAACATCGTAAGCTTTGCAAAACGTCTTATAGAAGAAACTGGCGGAACCGTCGAGATGGATAATCTTATTCAAGATGCACGTGACATCTATCAGTTTGAGATAGGATTGGCTAACGTTAGTATAAACAATCATTAAATTAAAAAATACGTAATTTAAATAGTTTTATGTATTAACGATATTTCAATCAAATTCTTTATGTTATGTAATATATTTATTTGTTTGATGTAATATTTTTTTCCTAATACTAGAAGCTGTTTATTCAAATTCTTTGATAATCAATTGCTTCAAATGACTATTCTATTTGTTCTCTAATGCTCACAGTTAACAAGCACGGAGGAAGACCTGATGGATGTTGATAAATATTACATTCCGTTAACAATCCAACAATTACAAGAAGAGTATGACAAGCAACATTCCACAATGAATGGAAAAGTGCGACTCGATGTTAATTATATACTTCATTGTATAATTTCTATACATTTCTATACATAAATTATTTATTACAGATTGAGTGGCATTCAAGTATTCAAGAAGTGTTTGCATCAGAAGGAATCGCAATTGAATTGTCTGAAAAGATCGTCGTTCCAGCGTATAAATATATTACCAATTTGGGACCATTGTTGGAGCGAACATCGTCACGTACTATTGGTAAAATTTACGGAATAATGAAAAGAATGATTTATAAAATAATAAGAAAATTATGTTATTAACCCAGCGATGTTGAATTGTAATTTCAGTTAATTTTATGATATGGACTGTAATCAAAAAGTTTTCGGACTATATCATACCACAAAAAAAAAATGATACCGGCATTATAGACGCAGCCAATGAACAACCGAAAGAAAATGATACAAAATGGATAAGTTGCATAAACAATGCTAACTTCAAATCTGCTATTTCGCATGAATATATCAAGAAATACATATCGTTCGAAAACATACAGGACGTAAGTTTACTTTTTGCAATTAAAATAGACTCGTACAATATATGTAAAATAAATTTAACTCGCTCTCGAAAATAAAATGTTTCCAGATTAAAGAAATAAGTACAGACATTAAAGACGCCATTCGTCAACAAATAAGAAACGCCACATGGATGGATGAGCCTACAAGAGAGGCAGCTCTCGAGAAACTCGCATATATGAGGCAGGAATTTTTTAAGCCCGATTGGTACAGCGACGAAGCTATTGACAGATATTACGAAGACGTAAGTATATTTTTTATAAGCATAATGTTTCTGAACAATAAAACTGTTTTAGTATTCTTTCTCTTTTCGTGTGAAAAAAAAAGCACAAATATTTCACACTTTTGTATTTATTCGTCTATTTATCTATTTATGTATTGTTGCGAGTCTTTCCAAAGAAGCATTTTTTGTTATACATTTTAGCTGAACGTCAGTATGGGATATCTCGAGAATAACATAAATATATTAAAATTCGAGAGAAAAAAAATAATAAACTTGCTGAGGAAACCCGCAGACAAAAAACAGTATGGACATTTTGCAATTTATATTCTGAAAATATAATATGTATTACACATGCTATATATATAAAGAAAGTGTATATTATTAAATAAATTAAAACCTTGATAATACCTTGTACTTTTTAATAGATGGTTTCTTGAACCAACAAATCCACAGGCATCTTACTCTCAGTACATCAATAAAATCGGTAAGGTTCTGGATAATAACTGGTGATAAAACAAGTTTTAATAATTTTTTATTTTTATTGTTAACATATTTCGCTATTTTTCTTGTGTAGTTCTCACTGCTGCCTTATTACAAAGTCCTCTATATGACAGAAATCGTATTGCGTAAGTATTATTATTTGTAACATCTGTCGGAAAAGAAATCTTTAAAACTTATGTATTTTATAACAGGTTAATGAACTACGGAACACTAGGATTTTGTGTAGGACATGAAATCAATCACGCCTTCGATAATACTCGTAAGTAACAGTTATTTATTTTTGTGTCGATGAGAAAAATCATATCATAATATATTGAATTAGATCGTAAGCACGACAAGAATGGCAACGCTATAAAATGGTGGACACAAAGGACTATCGATGAGTACGAAAATATAACGCAATGTTTCATCGACCAATACAACGAGTATCTGGTTCCGGATCTACAAGATACTCATGTAAGTAAATTACGTGAGAGATCATAAAAGTGCATACTAAAATTTCTTTTATTTTTAAGCTATTTTTAGAAGTATTTTATTTTTCAAAATTACTTACTCTAAAATTTTCTTATGTTTTTTAAGCTATATAGATTTATCGAATTTTTCTCAGGTGAACGGACGACGGACGCTTGGAGAGAACATAGGCGATTCTGCTGGAATTGTTGCTGCATATTACGCATACAAGATCAGAAAAGCAAGACTGAATGAGACAGAGTGGCGATTACAAGGACTGGATAATTACAGCGAAGATCAAATCTTCTTTTTGTCTGCAGCTCAAGTAAGTATCTAATAAAGTGTTTACGAATGTACAATAAATTGTAATAGAAATTACTGTTACCGAATAGTCAGTGAAAATACACGCATAATAGAAAATATAAAAAGTATTATCTCTTCTTTTTAGTTATTGTGCGAAACTGCTATGCCGGAACAGATAAAGGAAAGTGTGTCGGACGAACATCCTAGAAACGAAATTAGAATTCGCGGCAGTTTTTCAAACTTTCGTGAATTCTCTAAAATTTACAATTGCTCTCTGGGAAAACCAATGAATCCCGAAAAAAAGTGCGCACTTTGGTACTAAACCGACGAATAACAAAGTAATTATATTGTAGCAGCAATATAATTACAAAATTGTAAACGCTATTTTCTTTCTCCTCTAAGCAAACAATGCCTTTGTAATATAACACATAAAGAATATATGTAATAAATTAGTGCTTGTTAAGAAATACATTTACAATGAAACATTTTTTTTCCTTTGCACGAATAAAACGTTCCACAAAATCAGTGTGATTTGCAATTACACTGATTCTGAAACCGTCACAAAGATTTAACGGAGATTTTAATAAATTATGTCATGAATTCGTAACAAATCTTATGTGAAATTCAATCGCGAGGCAGATTAAAATTAAACTTATCATTATAAATTGCACACAATTAAAATGTTGCAAACTTTCAAGTTTTTAGTTTTTACTGAAGCAACGTTTGTAGCGTATTGAAGATCTGAATTTAGGATCAAGACAAAAAAATATAGTAATGTGCTTTCTCTCTTTTTTTTTTGTATGACACATGCAAGTCTTTACTATTACTGTTAGTCAATCTTTACGTATCGCACTTTAAATTCTACTAAGAAGATACAGAGAAATGCTAAGACTTATAGGAATGTGACTCTTTGTATAATTTCGGGTCGTTCACACGGCAAACACGAGCATGCCACGTGCTTTTGATATAGAGACAAATATATAGAGACGTTCTCTTTCGTGTTGCTTCATATCTTAAACAGAATTAGTCAGTTTCAGCCAACGCATCGCTCCGATTATAGGTAAGCAATGTGCTAAGAGTTTGAATTAGTTAAGACTACATTAATACTGTCAGAATTTTGTGTATAACGCATACTGTTTTTAGATGATTACCTCTCGAACAAATTTTACGTATAACTAAGGAAAATAGAACATTAGTTATTAACAAAAAGCTAAAATCTCTTGGATTAAGACACTTCATGTAGATATATGCGTAACACATGCGTCTTTAAAGTACGACTGTGAACAATTTAATTTGAACAAATATTATGACGCATTATTTGGCATATAAACATAAGTCGTAATTAAACTGTCCAGACACATATATATGGTGTAGTTTATATTTTATTTATTGTTTTTTATTTTATTCTATATACAATATGTATATTTCTGACTATAAGAAGCACTCAAACGTTTTTTTTGCAATGGCAGTTCGTCGATAATTATTTTTGAAATTGCAAACAACAAAGTCGAAAACAAGGAGTGCTGATTCTACGTGGTATTTTGTGTTACAAAGTTATCACACTATGAAGATGTATCGTTTCTTTATGTAAGAGTTAATATTATTAATATTATATACATATATAAAATTAAATATAATCCAACAATTTTAGCAAATTATATTTACATATAATTATGTCTAACAATATTAAGTATATATTTCTCGTTTCGTATTTGACATATTTTTGCAGAGTTTTTCTGATAGCTGTAACATACGCGCACGTTACGATCGGCGCTCCACCGCCAAACAATACTCTTATATTTAACCCGCTGTTTTTTTTTCCACCGTTTGTTTAGTCAATATACGTCAATATACGTAGTCAGTATACGTCATTAATGTATAAACGCAGGCACGTATATAACTTTATGATTTATATATTTGTTTTTATAACTTGTTCTATGTGTATGCCATTTATAAATGAAGTTTATTTTTATAGTTTCAGAGATTTTAGCCAACTTCAATCGTTCGGTTGATCCGAGTAACAATTTCTACAAATTTCCTTGTGGCAGAGGGTTACAAACTAACCGAGCAGATCTGTCATTTCTAATAATTGACTTTATCTCTTTCTTACTTTCTTACCCTCGAGACGAAATGATTCAATTAAACATTACTCAGTGGCAGAAGAAAAGCTATACATTTGACACAGCAAACGTTGCAAACAATCTTATAGAAGAAATTGACAAAACAGTTAAAATGGATAAATTTATTCGAGATGCACTTGACATCTTACACTTGAAAGCGAAACTGGCTAACGTTCGTATGAACAATCATGATATTAGTAGTAAAAAAAATTATTATTCAAGCATTTTTATATATTAATTTCACGATATTTTATTCGATTTTTTACATTATATTATATTACATATATTTATTTTTTTGGTGTAGTATATGTGTGTGTGTTACAAAAAAAAATATATATTTTATTTTTTTCTACATCGGAAGATGTTTAATCAGATTCGTTAATAGCCGATTGCATTAAATGACTATTCTTTTTGTTTTATAATGTTTATAGGTGACAAACATCTTAGAAGACCTGATGGACGTTAATACATTCATTTCGATAACAATTCAACAATTGCAAGAAGAGTATGACAAACAACATCCCAGGATGAAAGGGAAGGTGCGACTTTTATTTCATTATATATTTCATTATATAATGTCTATACATTTCTATACATAAATTATTTATTACAGATTGACTGGCATTCAACTATTCAAAACTTGTTTGCGTCAGAAAAAATCGCGATAAAACTGTCTGAATAACTCATCGTTAAAGCGTACAAATATCTTACTAATTTAGTATCGTTATTGGTAAAATTTTTCGAAATAGTGAAATTAAGAAAAGTGATACATTATAAAGTAGGGAGAGAATTATGTTGTCAACCACCAATGTAATTGTAATTGCAGTTAATTTCATGCGGACTTTAATTCGAACGTTGTCTAACTACAACAAACTATAGAACATAAATAATATATATGAAGAGATATAGAAGTAAAAGCATATCTACAAAATTGTAAACGCGATAATTCTTCTGTAGCAAACATTTTGTACAGATTACAATCATTATATTACCAAATATATATACTAGACTCTGTGAAACCTCAGCAATTACGGTAGAATAACGATTTTCTTGGATTGAAAAGAATTTGTATAGTTTTAAACGCATAATTTTTGATATATTTAGTATGACGTTAAACTAATTGTAAATGTATAATGTTTAAATATTCATAATCTATCAAAAAAAAAAAAAAAAAAAAAAA